>VDFB02383220.1:0-25836 GCA_007258455.2 Sequoia sempervirens | reverse complement strand
TGATAGTGTGAGTAAGCATATAGTGTCACAATTTTTGTGTTGCAAATACTACTGCTAAGCATGATTTTTCAATGAAGGTGTAGTTTACTTCATGTCCATTGAGTGTCCTGCTGATATAGTATATAGCCTGTTCCTTTCCTTCATTATCCTCTTGTGCTAGCAAGGCTCCTAAAGAAATGTCTATTGTTGCAATATATAACAATAATGGCTTGTCTTCACTGGGTGGTACCAAGATTGGTGGTGTCATCAGATAATGCTTGATTTGATTGAAGGTACTCTCACACTGTTCATCCCATTTGAAAGGCACATTTTTATGCAAGAGATGGTTGAACGGATGACACCGATCTGCTAGTTGGGAGATGAATCTTCTGATGGACTGTAGTCGGCCTTGTAGAGATCTTAATGTGCTGATATTCTTAGGAGGTGGCATTTCCATAATGGCCTGGACTTTTGCCGGATCTACTTCAATTCCCTTTGTAGAAACTATGTATCCTAGGAGCTTTGCTGATGTTACTCCAAAGGCACATTTCTTTGGATTCAATCTGACTTTGAATTTTTCCAACCTGTCAAATATTTTGGCCAATATCTCTAGATGTCCTTCCCTGGTGTAAGATTTTGCTAAGATGTCGTCCACATAGTCCTCCATGAAGGTATGCATCATGTCGCGGAAGATTGTTGTCATAGCCCGCTGGTATGTAGCTCCTGCATTCTTTAACCCAAAAGGCATGACATTCCAGCAGAAGGTGCCCCATGGACATGTAAAGGCTGTCTTTTCTTGGTCTTCAGGAGCTATCTTGATTTGATTGTATCATGAAAATCCATCCATGAGTGATAGCATTTTATGGCCGGCTGTGAGATCTACAATCATGTCTATGTTTGGCAAAGGAAAATCATCCTTTGGACATGCTTTATTTAAATCCCGAAAATCAGTACATATTCTGATGGTGTTATCCGGCTTTGAAATAGGCACAATGTTGGATATCCATTCCGCATAGTCAATAGATCTGATGAATCCAGCATCTAGTAATTTCTTCAAGTCATTTTTCACTAATAATGCAACATGTGGATGCATTTTTCTCAGCTTCTGTTTTACTGGTTTAGTGCCAGCTGGTAAGGATAAGTGATGCATAATGAGATCTGTGTCCAAGCCTGGCATGTCAGAGTATGACCAAGCAAAATTGATGCATCGTTTTTCAAAGAATTTGATAAAATCTGGCTTTTTTGTATCTGTCATGGATGCGGCCAGGTGTAATACTCTTGCTTTTTCCGCTGTGCCAATATTAATAGACTGTGTGGGTTCTATTAACACTGATGATCTTTCATGGTAATGTTGCGGGAGGATGTCAAACCTTCCATCCTTTGGTGCCTCAATGAGGTTTTCGCCATCGGATGCGTTCTTTATTTTTACTATTTTAGGATCAAATACTGCCATAGAATGGTTTTCACCATTAGATCCATTCTTTTCTTTCATATTTTTGCAACTGGAAGGTTTGGCATCCTCCTGCCTAAAAGCATCATTAAAAGAAGTATTGGTAGAACAAGTATCGGATTCCTCACAGCAAAGGTAGTTAATAATGGAGGAGTCATTGTCAAAAACAGGGGGATTAATAGGATGTTGGGGTTCCCATTCGATAAGTTCGGGATGTAGTAAAGGCAATGAATCATTAGATGGGTTGAGGTCAGCGATTGTGAAAGCTCGGACGAAAATGTCGTCTAGGTTGTCTATGGTTATGTCGAGGCCTACAAAGGCATTTTCTTCCACATCATTTATCTCAATCAATGTCCGTTCATCTTCACTTGAGTCATCGAAATTTTGTGTTTCAAAGACAATAGGATTAAAACTTGAGCTTTGACCCTCCTCGTGATTGAGGGTATACTTTTTGATAATGTCAACCTGAATATCTTCATAGGAAATTTCTGATAAGTTGTCCCACTCATACTCATTTGAATCTGTTTCAGAATTATCTCTTATTTGAAGAATACGCTCCACAGTTTTATTGGTGATTTCTGCTCTTGCTTTTTCTGTGTATCCTAGTCCAATTTTTTCCTTATGTTGGAGCGTAAGAGGCTGGATTGGTTCTATTATGCCTTGTTTCCTTAATCCAAGAGGTCCCTGTCCTGAATATCCCATCTTCTCAAGAATAGTTTTTCCTTTCCCATATTGAGTTGTCTCTATGATGTTACTTGTGGAAGCGGGGGCTTCCTCATCTTTATAAAGCCAATTTAGTATGGCCTTATCTTCTGATTCTTCATCTAAGCTCCCAGCTTTTACAAATCTGCCATCTAATGCTGTTGTAGATTGTTCTGAAGTGTGGGTGTTTGTAGATGGCTGTCCATATGTTTGTAAAGAGGGTAATATTTGTGATAGATGAAATGAGTGTCCAACACCATATTCACTAATTCCTTTGTCACTTATCTGTACTTCCTTGGTGAATTGATGTGAGAGTGGAGCCAATTGTTCTCCAACATTTGAAGAGTTAGATTGTGCCATCCTTATCTCTTGTGATTTTTGTTGTTTTGGAAGCCACTTTGATATGAAGCTCTGCGGTTGCTCACTATCTGATGTGCCAACTTCTCTATTGTTAGGTATGAATGTATCCTGAGATGTCTTCAATGTATGGCAAGCTTGGGTGTCATTGTAGTCTGCTGTGATTGTTACCTCCTGTCCATTGATGGGAAATTTTAGGCATTGATGATAGGTAGACGGTACTACTTGCATATCATGGATCCAAGGGCATCCCAATAGTATGTTGTATGTCAGTTCCCTATCTAAGACTTGGCAAACCACTTTTTGGACAGTAGGCCCAACTTGAATGGGTAATATGATCAATCCTGTAGAGGACCTTTCTTCATCATATGCTTTGATTGTGATTTTTCTTCTGGTATCAATGGCTTCATCTGAGTATCCTAGTGCACGAATCAGCTTTAAGG
Source organism: Sequoia sempervirens (assembly GCA_007258455.2). Lineage (NCBI taxonomy): Eukaryota > Viridiplantae > Streptophyta > Pinopsida > Cupressales > Cupressaceae > Sequoia > Sequoia sempervirens. Next base: position 22,905 of record VDFB02383220.1, on the reverse strand, counting down.
TACAAATATTTAAACCAGCCCCTCCATCTATCAGGACACGTTTTACACGATGTTTGTGGATAAGGACTTCAATGTGAAGGGCGAAATTATGCGGGTGGTTGAGTGATACATCATCATGTTCAGAAAATGAAAGGCAATGAGGTGCAGATAGATGTCCCACCATAGCTTGGAATTGACACACATCCAGATTGTTAGGTACTATAGTTGATACGAGAGCTTGTTCAAGAACCTCTTTGTGTGATGGGGAGATCTTCAAAAGTTCCAAGATTGATATTTGAGCTGGTATTTTCTGCAATTGATCGATGAGATTATATTGATTGGAGGGGGGATCCACTGATGGGGATGATATTGATGCTCCTTTCAATATAACTTTGGATTGCACCCTTGTTGTGGCATTAACCGGTTGGTACTCTTGTTTCCCTTTGAGTGTGACTACATTGATTTGGTTTTCGGATTTGTCCATATGTTGTACCAATTTGGTAGGTGTAATGTCATTTTTCTGGTTGATTTGATTGCATAACTCTTCATCCTCTTTGGCAGCAGAAAGACAAAGGATTGTTGCGTCATAAACATAACCAACGTTTTTACCTTTGGTGTTTGTGGAAGAAGATTCTCCCTTTTGATAATTGGGTAGAGGATTTTTGAATGTTGTATGATCCTTGTTTGTTTGAGGGCCCTCTACAAATACTTTCTTTTGATCTATGAGGTCTTGTACCACATGTTTTAATTGCCAACAATTTTCAGTCATGTGACCTTTATTTTGATGATAGTGACCGTAATGTAAGTCATTCCACCATGATGGTTTGACTTGAGGGTCCCAATTTCTAGCCTCTTGCACTTGAATGAGTTTTTCGTTTAAAAGTTCTTTGAGGACTGATTCCAACGATTGTCCTAATGGCGTGAATTTTCATTTATTGGAGGGTCGTTGGAATGATTGGGTTTTCGTTTCTCCACTGTTTTGATTATTTCCTTGGTCACTACTTTGTTTGATATTAAAACCATTGTTTTGTTTGTTTGTAGTAGTTGGTGTCAAGGTGAATACTGGTTTAGATGTATGTGCATCGACTATGGTATCGGTATTCTTGTTCTTTTGCCAAAATCTTGGCTTTTCGTTGTTGCTGTTAGAGGAATGGTTATTGTTTGAACCTTCAGTGAAATGTTTGATTGTTCCTCTTTTGATTAGAGCCTCTTCGATTTTAAGCCCTTTTTCGATAACTTGTTCAAATGTGGATGGACATTGTAAGTCCAATCTATAGTTCATGTCATCTACTAAGTTATCAATGAACATCTCTATCTTCTCCTCCTCAGGAATAGATCTAGGGTATTTAGCAAATAGCCTTCTCCATCGTTGGAGAAAAGAGAGAAACTTTTCGCCCTTTGCTTGTTTTGTGTTGTAAAGTTCTTTTAAGGTTACCCCATGTTGGATGTTGAATGAGAAGTGTGTTATGAACCTATTGATTAGTTCTTCAAAGGATTGAATTCCAGGTTCTAATTTAGAAAACCACTCCATGCAAGTGTTTCCTAGGCTTCTTGGAAATAACCGTAGTAAGTAAGAGTCCTCGTGTGCGAACTCTATGCTCATAGCTCGAAATTCTCGTACGTGGTCAAACGGATCAGTTCTCCCATTGTATTTGTTGTATGTTGGGTACTCACAATACCTTGGAAATGGTATCATGTTGATGCTTGAGTCAAATGGATAAGGGCAAATGTCTTGTAATAGATACCTCTTTGTTGGCCCTCGTTGGATATTCTGGAATTGTAATTGTAACTGTTGGATTTGTCTTGTCAAAGCATCTATTTGATTTGGATTCTCTATATTAGTTGAGTTAGGTGTGGTTGCTTCCTTGAGTTGATTGACATCAAAGTCTTTAGGAAGCTTAGAACCTTTGTCAGCTAATAAGAGAAGATACTTTTCCATGTCTTGCTCTAGCATCTTTTCCATAAATTTATGGAAATGAGGGTCTTGTTGCACTTTCTCGATTTCTTCTGCAGTTATTTCCTTCTCATGTGAGTTAATAAGAGGATTAGTGTTGCTATATCGTCCCCAAGGGTTTTCTTCAGTCATGGCTACTATTTTTTCATTTTCTTGTTCTTGTTGTTTTTGATATGCTGCTCGCGTGAAGATAGGCATACAAACGTTAAAAGGTTTACCCTAGACTTTGATCTTGGATTTGATTGGATAAGTGTCAAGTTGTTGATTTAAAATCTGATTTTGTTTTGTCTAGTTTCGTGATGAAAGGATGATAGAATCCTTGATAGGAAATTTTGACAGAAAATCTTAGATTTTGGTGATAACGACACTATGCAAGATGCTGCAAGATTTAGGTATAGGGGTAAAGCTTTTTCTTTTTGTATGACTATTGTGTTCTAGACTGTAAAAAAATTGTTTTGAACTGATAGAAACCTTGTATTTGATATGGGCAAGCTGACAGAATGTCCTATTAACTCTCTATTTTTTGGGTTTTATGGCGCGCTAAAATAGATACCGGGCGCACTAAAACAGAGACTAGGCGCGCTGAAACAGAACTCAGGTGCGCTGAAACAGAAACCAGGGGCACTAAAATAGAGATCAGAGGCGCTAAAACAGAGACTAGGCGCACTGAAACAGAAACCGGGCGCGCTAAAATAGATACCGGGCGCGCTAAAATAGATACCGGGCGCGCTAAAACAGAGACTAGGCACGCTGAAACAGAACTCAGGCGCGCTGAAACAGAAACCGGGTGCGCTGAAACTATGACCTGAAGGGGTTTAAGACAAAATTACCTTATTCTATGAAACTCACTTGGTCTGGTATCATATTGGATGGCCGGTTGTGGGATGTATTCAGGACGAATTCTCTGACTATGATTGTGATGTTGCCTAAGAGCTCTTCTTTGAAAGTATGCTTGTGAGTCTAAGGGAGCTACGGCGTAGTCGTCTGTATAACCTCTAGAGAAATTGTGATACCTATGAATAAAGGTTCTATGTTGGAGTAGAACTTTCCTGCTTTGATATAGAAACCTTTGTTTTCTTAGGAGTTGTTTGTAGGCAAGTGTCCTTTTTGGTTTTCGGATTCGTTTGGCAAGAGATTTCTTGACAAACTTGGTGGATACCCAATCTCGAATCATGAGAAATCCACAAGTGTTTTGATTTTTTTAGGATTTTTGTGATGATCTTATCTGAGTTTAATGACAGAAAACACAGCAATCAAGAATAGAATGGTTTTAAAATCCTAGAATCTAAACAAGTAGTGTATGTTCTCAAGAATCAATGATTCTTCTTGATTTTTACTGGTTTGATAACAAGATAAGACAATTCAAACAGACTCACTCCTAGAGACAAAAGGTCATCATTATATACTCGAATGACCCACAGCTTGGAATTAAGGCCGAATCACACAAAATGCATGTCAAATTTCTAGAGGCTCACGTTTTGCCTTCTGCAGCACTGAGCACTTGAAGTGATACCTGGATCCCCGAGCAAACGGGCCCTCAAGTCAATTATATGGTGAGTGCTGAGGCAGGACTTTCCTACCGCGACCGGGCCGAAAGTATTGGCTACCGTTCTGGAAACCGGCTGCCGCGCTTCAGTCCTGCCTGGGATGGCGGTCACCAAGCGCAAATGGATAAACTCCTCGAGACCTCTCCAATCTTTAAACAAAGATTTTGGGGATGGTTATCCCGCGACTCCGCTAAAGAGGGTTTCGCACCACACCAAAGTGGGCTGTTCTATGGCTTTGGTCAGTTCCCCACTCGTGTCGCTCCCGTGAGGTATACGTTCCCACTACGGCAGGCCTGTCTAAAGGTTTTAACAAAAGCATAAAATGCATAAAGTAAGTGGTGAGTCTGGTATTCTGATGCACCCAGTTAAGGGGAGAGCATAAACCTGTCACCCAAACACAGCAAGATTCTGTTCTTTTTAAGCCCAAAAGACAAATGATTTACTTCTAATGGAGATATTGCTCCATGACAAGCAAAATGTTCAATTTTAAAACCTCAAAATAGAAGTGTGATGTTTCTATCCTAGGATTGGTACATTTTTAATCCATTTCTATCCTAGGATTGATAAAATTTTAACCATTTCTATCCTAGGATTGGTAAATTTTAATGTTTCTACCCTAGGATTGGTAAATTTTAACCAAACAGAAAGAAATAAAAGAAATCTGGCCGCGGACGCGTCGGATCCAGATGAAATAAATGACTTTAACTGAAAAGAAATGGCGCGCTGGAACAGAAACCAGGCGCACTATAACAGTGACCGGGCGTGTTGAAACAGAAACCCGGCGCGCTGGAAAAAGAACCCGGTGCGCTAAAACAGAATCCCGACGCACTGTAAAAACTCTCATTCCCGCGAAAACTTTTACGCCGATTCCTGTACGACAAAATTTTCAAAAATTAGTAAAATTCGGGGTATTGCCCCACGGTGGGCGCCATTCTGTAAGCGTGTAAAAGGGGAAAACTAAGTAAACAATGCCTCTACGCTTCTAAATAAGATATTGCATCTAAGATTAAGAAATTTAAACTAAATTAAACTACAAAATCTACAGAAATTTATCCTATTGCTCTCTAACTCTAAAGACTGAACTAATTTATTTAGCTCTCAGATTCTTAAGCTAATTAAACTATTTAGTGACACTTAGAGAATGAGAAATTAAACTAAGATGATTCTAATATGATTTAAGTATGCAATTCTATGCTAATGGCAGCCATGACTGCAAAAGGATGATGCTTGGTGGATGCTGGATGGTTGCTTCAATGCTGGATGGTTTGGATGCTTGAGTGCTCTAGAAACCTGCAGAGTAAGATTGCATTCGTTGGGATCCTTTTCTTGTAGCCCAAGAGCTATATTTATAGCTTTCACGGCAGCACAATTGCACAGGAAACCGGGATGAGGGGCTGTGATTTCCTCTGGAGAATCCAAAGGCATGGGATGAGAAGAAGGAGCTGATCATGGAGAATGGTTTCTCCCCATGAAAACACCAGGCAAGATAAGAGGGAAGGTGGGTGGAAGGTTGTTGAGAGAACTTCCTGCAAATTTTCCCTGAAGCTTTCCCGTGAATGGCAGTGCCATTAATTTCATTGGTGGGGAAATAAATATTTATTGGTGAGGGAATAGTGCAAACTTTATGCAATAAATTTAAATAATTTTAATTTATTTAAATTTAGCAAAAATGAGGAATAAATAATTTAATAAATCAAACTATAGGGTTTGGTTTTATTAAATTAAAGGAGAGTGATAATTAAATAAAAGATTTTTGACAATCTTTATTTAATTAAGAGGAAATGTGAAATTAAATAACACGAATTATTTAAATTGTGTATTCAATTTTAAGATAGAAGAAATAATGATAATAATTAAATAAAACAAAGTTTTTAATTTTGTTTATTTAATTTAAGAGAGAATTAATGTGATAAAAATGATAATAATTAAATAAAACAAAGTTTTTAATTTTGTTTATTTAATTAGGAGAGAAAAATAGGAGAATTGATAAATGAACTTAATATAAATAAATATTTCTATTTATTTACTAAGTAGAAAATTTAAGATTAATTAATCAAATAAGTCGATTCACCACTAGATTCTCCGCACCATTTTTAGGTGTCTACAAGTCCCACTGTAGGTGTTTTTTTAGAAATGTTTGTAGATTCAGATACCCTTTTGTTCAAAACCTTCTATGCAAAAAACCAAAATTGTGACTGATTCACCCAGAATGGTGAATGAGTCCCACTAGGTCAAAAAGTTAGAATTTCTAGCATTTTAGAGCTACTTCCAGTCATATTCAGATTCCTAGATGCACACATTTTATTTCACAACTTGTTATTAAGTTTTATATGTATTTTTGAGTCATTTACTTCAAGTTTGCATCATATTAGGGTTTTTCATTTCATTTGAAATTTCATTGTCTTTTCCAAGTCTTAACTTGGTGGTGAACCCCTTATTAGTTTGCAATTAGCCCCTAGGACAACCCTATTGCAAGATCTCTTTCTCTTTTGCATTGAGATCTCTAGGGTTATCCTTGAATGGAATAACTTGAAAGTGGGTGTGCTCTATGTTCTAAACCATATGATAGCGCTTAACAACCTATTTAAAGAGGTTCCAGATACCACAAGACAAAATCCTTTTTAGCCTTTAGATATCTGAATATTCTTTTCATAGATTTGACATGGGTTTCTTTAGGAGTCACTTGTGTTGCAATAATGATGGTGTTGTGATTGATGTCAATAGGAAGTTTGCTGACTGGTGTTGTCATTTATTTCAACTATGGGATGAAGATGTTGAGGATATTGAGAAAATTGCGGAAAAGAGGAAAATAGGTTGTGCATGTGTAGTTGAGACCTTGAGGAAGTGTTGTAAGTACATGGAGCTATTCTTTTGTTGTAGCTCGTCTGAAGATGAGTTGGAATGAAGTAATGCAAAAAATTTTCACACAATTGAATCTATAAATCACTTAGCAATAAACATTATGAATTGTGGAAACTTGATATCACTAATTGAGATGATGTTTCTGGTACTTGGTTTCCAAGTGCTTTTGAGAAAATTTTATAAACAGAGTAAATTGTGTTGTGCAAATGTTCATAGTGTGCTTTGTGTTCTTTCTATGTTGATGATATGCTTGTGTGGACCTTATAGGTTATTTAAGGTTGACAAAGGTTGCTATATTCAAAATTTGGGTTTCTAGATCATTGTACAATACGAGATATTTTCATTAGTGTGTGAACTAGTTGTTCAATGTTCTTTTCTATGGTCTGGGAGAAATGTATTTGCTTTGCATTTCTCCATTGTTTTAATTTAGGTTATGCAAATTTGAGAAGATGATTATAATGTTTTTATATTTTTGTGTTCAATTTTTCACTTGATTTGGTGTAGTACAGTGAGAGTTTCCTTTATCAGTATGCAAATAAGGCTTATCAATTGACCTGAGTTAAAGTATTTGTTGATGCGAGCTTAGATGAAGTGTTTGATGAATCTTAACAAGTTTGTGGATTATTCTGGATTGAATTCAAGTGAATTATGTTGTCTAGAATTTTCAAGTTGATTTAAGGAAGCATGTACTTAATGTATATGGTGTTTTACATGGGTGTTGACAGAACTTGTGTTTAACACTACATGTAGGCCACCTTTCTTTCCTTTCTACTGTGGGAATGTTTAGGTGCCAACCTATTTCAGATTTGAATTTTTAACAACTAATGTCCAACATGGGAGAAATTTTTGAGGTAGAGCTTGATATATAGATATGTATGGTGTTGATGCAAGAGGGTGTACAAAAGAGTAAGAAGCAAGATAGATGCGAGATTGATGTAAGACACGATGTGAATTTGAGTAGAGTAGTGCGAATTTCATGTTAGGGTTCCTGGAGGCATCCAAAATCTTTCATGTGAAGACTGTGAAAGTGTGTGAACAATTGTGGTGACTCCTTGTTGCATTGAGAAGTGTTTTCTTTGTGTAACATTCTTCTTCTATCTTCCTGTATTATTTCTGTGGTAGCGAGCCCTGGCTATGAGTCTTTTGGACAATGTGTCCTATTTTGGAAGTGAGCCCCTTTGTACAAATTTTTCTATTAATTATATGTGAGATAATCCTCACCATGGTTTTTCCCTTATTGGGTTTTCCATGTAAATCCGGTGTTCTCATGTGTATGGTGTTGTGATTTCAGTTTTTGTTATCTGCATTTCATGTTTAAACATCATCAAGGGATTTAATCATCCCATCACTGATTTTTTTTTACCTTTCCCTTACCAACAATCTTCTTAGTGCTGTTATCATAAATGAAAACATCTCCCCCATCACATGCTTTGTAAGTAAACCACTCCTTGTAAGGAGTCATGTGGTATGAGCAACTTGAAGCAATATCGTCATTCACTATATCCCATAGGTATTCAAGCTTCAATTGATTTTGGACATTTGTTTTTCATGCGATGTAGTTATTGTATCTCAACAATTGAGAGTTTAAAAGTATGAATTGGGGGTATTTGAAGCGATTTATATTGTATGTGAGGGTTTTTTATCTCTCCAAATAGGTTCTAATTTCTATATCTTTTCTTGTTTGATATATCAAGCTTCTTGATATACTTATCAATACATGAGAGAAGCTTGCCATATCTAGCTAATTGATGGTATGTGAAAAAAAACCTTAAGGCATGTGAAAGAAAAATGGAATGTGGTACCTCAATGGTGTGTCAAATGGATCTATGTTGTCAATAGTAATCTAGTATAGGGTCACACCATATTGGCAGGAAAATATTTTTCCTCTAATGAAAAAATTCATAAAATATTATTATATTTAACTATATACTATTATGCGCTTTTTAATTTTTTTTCCTTCTATAACTATAGCAAATAGATAGTTTAAAATATGTCCTTTGCACTTGTAATATGTTTTCTACTTTAAAAACTTATCTCTTTTGTATAGAAAGTGAAATAAAAAAAACTAAAATAAAATGAACCTTTTTGAAATATTAGGTTAACCCCTCTATGTGAATGAGGGGTTTAAAAATTTAAAATATGCAACTTATATGATATGTTATTCAACCTATGGTCCATTTTTGTGGAGGGAAATAAAAAATAATTGTTTTAGTTTATGTGTGGCTTCAACCTCATCTTTCATTGTGATGCTAAGCACTTCCATAGTGAGGGTATTTTTTTGGTACAATGAAACTTAGAAACATGTTCTTTAAAAAAATTGTTTCTCCTTCATCTTTATGTGTAATAATGTATCATTTTCATATGTTTCTATTGCATGCAACTAAGGTGGGTTTTGGTGGTGGGAGTTATAATTTTCTTGATTTTCTTGGTGAGATGCTATCTTATGGTTTCTATGTTGGGAAAGGGTTGCATCCTTATGTTATGTTTGACAAGTTTTTCTAAGTGCCTCCTCTAAATCATGACTTTTACTTAAAAGACATAGGAAAAATATTTATATAGCTACTAAATATTCCTATGAGGATGTCTATATTTAAAGTGGTGTTTGCACTTATGCAATAGAGGAGGTAGAGATGGTAATCTCTACTAAGGCAAAGGGATTGTTTGGAAGAGGGTTTTGAATCTAAAAAAAATGGTGTATTTGGGAGGGAAATGAAACTTACAACAATGGAAGATTGATATGAGAGATATGGAAAAGGCTTTGGATGAGAAGAAAACAAGGAGATTTACAAAATGTTTCAACTATGGAGTATTTTTATATTTTTTAGTCTTGGAGTAAGGTAAGAAAATGATAGAGCTTCTAGAAATTTAATGTCATCCTTTTGAAAGGAAAACTTAGTAAGTGTTTGGAAGAGAGAGTGAGAGAAATTTTTTAATGTGTTATACTTTTATAAAAGAAATAGACACAAGTCTAATTTTTCAACTTGGAATACCTAACTATTACATATATGTTTTAAATTTTAAAATAATGTGAACTAATGAAATGTTAAATTTTAAATGTAGTTTTAATGTTTGCATTTATTTTTCAAATTAAGGATATGTTTCTTTTAAAAAAAATAAAAAATTAACATTATAATTTAACTACTAAAAGAATTCATAAAATAAAGATGACATGCCTTCAATTTTGTAGATAGTACTATTTTTCCCAAAAAAAATATTAAAAAAAATGACACTATTAGCACTTTACCCAAGTTTCAAATACCTATATTTTATTTTCATTTATCTCCATGCTCATTTTTTACAAACCGTATAATGCATCTGTATTCTCATGATGAAGCTCCTTAGGCATCTTAATGAATATATCCAAAGAAAAATTATCTAATGCTAACAATGGCACATATGTATCTCTTAGAATAGTAATAATTTCGCCATTCTAAATAGGTTTTATACAATAATGTAACATTGCAGAAATTTCTCAACACTACTTTATTCAAGGGAAACCAAGTAATACACTACTTGATCAATCTAAAACGTGAATTGGGGATGGTATGATATAAGGTAGGAACCTATTTTGGAGCAACAACCAAATTTATAATGGTGCAATTCATAGATTCAATTAGTATTCATTCATTTTTATCTTAAGATGAACACCTAAATGTGTATGCTATATTCTTTCTACTAAAAAATGGCAATTAAAAAAATACTCTTTTGTGTATATGATAAAATATAAAGTAGGATCAATGAGAATAACCTTAATTGGGTTGAAAATGACAAAAGGTTTTAAATATAAAGGATCATAGTACCCATTATGTGAAATCTCATAAAGTGCAAGTGTAATAAATGGCATATAGGAAGATGTATAAAAATTATTCTCCTCACTAAGCATACCAAAACTTTATTCTCAAGGTGATCAACTTGTAAATCAATATACTCTAGCCTATTTATTTTTATTATACCTTATGCAAAGACTACCTCAATCAAATACACATTATTAGATTAGTTTTGTGTTGGAAAATGATTTATGTAAATTTACAAATTTTGATTTGGAGAGAAATTAATGATTACTCCCTAATTTAAGTCCTCAACATGCATCATAGTATAATCAATAGGATCATGTATCTTATGTCTCGATATAACAAAACACTATGTAGTATGACCATTATCTCTATGAAAATCACAAATTCATTTTTATCAAAACCCTTAGGCATAAACTTCAAAGTATCCAATTACCATTAAGGAGAAAGTAATCAAATTTTAGTAATGAGAAAACATTTTAACACAACACACAAAGGGCTCTAAAGTTCATATTAATTTTTATTTGAGTTTGAGACTTTAAATTAATAACACTAGAAGCTAATTATAGATTAGCAACATGATGAGAATTTTGCTTCTTTTCTTACTTGTCATCACCCTTTCGCAAGTCATTTTCTATTGAAAATTTGAAGGATAAGATGATGAAGAAGGAAAATTACAATAATCATATTTAAGTATATTTGATTTAAAATAGTTTTTATTTAATGTTTTACAAATTTATAAACAAATCCATGAAATACATATAATTATTGAGGTGCATTGTCTCTTGAATAGTATTTCACAAAATTTTAACAAATATTTTTACATTTCATTTTTAGTAATTTAAAAATGTGTATTTACTAACAAGGATAAAAATATAATAATATTATTATTTAAATATTCTCACTTGATCCTTATTTGCATTCCACCATATCTGAAATTTAACCTTTAGGCCAATAAATTAGCATTAAATTGATGCACACAAGTATTTGCAAGAAAGAATGAATAATACCATGAGGAAGATAATATATTCATTTACTCAAATAATCCTTTAAATTTTTAGGAAAGAGATAGAAATGGGTTTCTCATCATACACATAATCCAAATAAGTTGCATTAAATGATCTTAATTGTGTCGTAGGGTCCCCTATACCATTTTATATCTAAAAACAAAGGGCCGCAAAACCAACTAGGAAATGGATAAGTAATAATATCATATGAAGCATATTATGTTTAATTTCACTTGTAATATTATTTTTATTACCAAGGGGTAAGGTATCAACTTTACTGTACATCTCATTAAGTTATGAGGATGAACTTTGTGGTAGAAGGATGGACATTAAAGTAGTAATAGTAGTGGAGGTGGAAACATGAGAAATAACAAGAAACGTGTAGGCTGGTTGGGAGAGGGTAGATGATGGAATGATCATATGGGAGACTTGTGGGAATAGGGATAACGAGTTGAATTTGAGAAGTAAGCTCAATAAGATTATTAGAATTTGTCGGTTGAATTTGGGAGGTGGCAATAAGGAGAGGGTTGGTGGTAGGACCTATGAAACATAGATAAATTATGGGATTAGACACAAGTGGCATACCTAGATTAAGAGAACAAGTGTTAGGAAGAATAATACAAAAATGAGGCTTGTGAAGAAGGGGTATGAGATGCCATTTTTAAAACTTGATGAGATTATCCTTTGACCTAGAACCAATAATACTTCAATTCCACAAGGATTAGTTATCAACAAATTATGAAGGAAATTAATCAAATCCAAAGGATTAAAATCCATACTAAAATTATCAAAGATCTAATGTAAGCATATATGTGGCATGATTCATTTCTCACCTATACCCATGTTTAACATGAAAAATATGATCAAAATAATCCCCCCCATTAAGATACGTAGTAGTATTCAGATCCTCAACCATATTAACATCCTTAACTTGATTCAATCCATTATAGAGTTTAAACTAGGTGTTTATCTTTAGTCAAAAGTTGATGTGAAGATGAAACTTTGGAGTACAAATAAAAGATAAGTTTAAAGATATCAAGTTTCCATAATCCATCTTACTATTTGAGTATAAATTATAGATTTGATTGTGCCAATGTTTATTTCATTAACATTTCAAATCACACTACGTGATCCATCATCAAGATGAAAGATAAATGAAGGAGAAGAATGGTTTGTTGTAGACCACAATAAGCTAAAAAGAGATGAGAGAGAATGATGGAGGCACACATAGTGTGATTCAAAACATCAATAAAAAACATCGAAATCAAATCTAGAAATTATACTCAAATAAAAGATAAGTTACCAAGTAAAAACCAAGATAAATTTTAGAAATTATTTACAAATGAGAAATTAGAAAAGATCAGATCTAAAATGTAAAAAAATATAAAATCTTAGGGGAAAAATTTAAAATAGAGTAGTTTAAGAGATCAATCTAACTAGAATGAAAGGAAATAAAATGCACCATTGAAAGCATTTTTATTAATAAAAAATATAATAAATTAATTAATAATCCAATTAATCTAGGTATAAGATTTGAGTCTAGACAAGTATTGAAATAATTGCTAAAGTTGATAAGGAAGGATATGTTCTCTTAGCTCTCTATGTGATGAAGAATGTTTTGTTTTAACATACACTATGTGTTGTCTTAAGAATTTTCTATCAATTTTATCTCAATGAGGCTTTGAGAGATGAGAAAGTGAATTATGTTCTATCTAGGGTCAAAATCACCTAGATGACCTTGATCCTCAAATTTATGACCTTAAATTTTTGTGCAACCCTAATGCTAAAATTGAAGTCCTTAGTTGTGTGTTTTGCTCTTCAAAAACCTCTTTGCTTTTGTATATCTAAACTAGGTGGTTCTTAAATAACTAGTAAGAAGAGTGATACAAAGTGGGGGAATTCAAGAATCATCTTAATTATAGTCAAGCTTTGTGTATTGATTTAAGAATATTTAAACAAGAATAAAGACATGTCACATGAAAAATACAAATGTCTATTTATCCATGTTGTGTACATAGGGATATGATATTATAATGTATTTAAGTGGATGTAGATGCTAACATCTAACACATATTCATTAAAGTGTTTATATTTCAAATGGATAAATTGTGTAATTAATTATATTAGGTGACGAACAATCCTTCACTAGGATTATCGTCCATTTTTGCTATTAGGAGGAGATCTCCATAAAGGAGGTGATTATGATTGTAAGCATATATGCTGGGTATGATATTGTGTTGGGGATCTCCTGGAGATATAGCATGAGTAGCTTCTTCTAAAAGAAGTATTGTATGACATTGTCTTATCTCAAGGGTTTATTTTATTTCTACATAGATATTAGAGCATCTTGGCCCATAAAACAACATGCTAAAAACCTACTTTTCAATTTTATAAATAAATAATTGCATTGACATTATCTCATTAATAATTCATATAACTTATATATTATTTCTAATATCTACAACTTCACTAAATAAGATATTAAAAACCCATAAATCTCAACTTTTAATCAAATCTACCTTTTTAACCCAAATATTACTTAACTTATACCAGATTCATCCAACCAAAGATCTCCAAACAACAAAATTAGTCAACTGGGTAGGGTTGCCTCGCATTATACTATCCAATTTATATTGGACCTTCACTTTATTTCTTCTTTACTAAGTACTAAAAACAGTTGTAACATACGTGTAAGGAATTAAATGGTTCATATGTTAGAGGTTTACGTTGGAAGTGATTTCCTATACAACAATTCTATGCTGGAGGATATAGCCTGTGGAGTTTGGAGGATCATTTGATGTTTAAGGTTGGTAAGGAAGCTATTTTGGGTCAATATCATTGCTCAGATGAATCCACCATCTTACAAATCCGGGTTAGTAAGACAAATTTCTAATTCTGCCTTGATGTGCCACTATGTTACCGACCAGAGATAGTTTGATGATATGCTAAGGTCTGGCTAATTGCGGACTCTCCAAAACTTATGTCTTATTAGGTACTTCTTCCTCATTTCCTTGGACATGGGACACTAGAGCATAACTTACCTTTCATTCTCCATTGTTCCTTGCCTTCAAAGCAAATAGAGATTTTCTTCCTGGTCTATTATTTCCCATCTTACCATCTCTGCTATTAGACAATGAGAACTTGCCATCAATTTTATGGCTTTTATCCATGGAAATTTCCCGAGCCTGGAGGTAGTTTTGTTTGGTGTAAGTTATCATTCAGATGATCTCATACAATGTTGATAGAATGCTATTTTCTCAAGAGGGTCCTGCCATGGCCTTTCTGTTTCTTCTCTTATGTTGAATCTGGATTGGTTTTTTAACTGATTTCTCCTCTTCAAATTCCAGCTTTCTAATCCATATTGTGTCGTGTTACCAACCAGCTCTTTCCGTGGGCACCAAACACTGATTGTTATGTTTATCTGTTATATATATGTGCATGAAAATTTTAAATAATGTTTTTATGGATAAGTAAGGTGTGATCAAGTGCTTAGATCATTTGGTTTTCATGATGAAGATTACAGTTAAAATTATTTAAAAACAAATAATATTAAATATCTGACGAATGAATATCTCATTGCTTGTTTGCTTTTCAAAAATCCATCTTTTTATAGCTCATAATTCTGCTTAGAAAACCACATATAAGAGGTAACTAACATATCAACGTATGGGAAAGGAAGAAATGAATATTTGGTTAAGATGTATTTCTTAGTCATAAAGACAAACCAGAAAAATATTGTGTATTAGGGTACAACAAATCAGGATGTATCTTGTTTCTTTGATAAGTGATAGAATATTTTATGAATAGTGTAATTTTGCTTTACTTAAAAAAGTTAAATGTTTATATATACATGGAATAGTCAGATTTTTATTTTATTTTTTTAAATCAAAAGTTGTGTTAAGTATACACAAATGTTTTTGAAGATGTCATAATAAGAAATGATATATTCAAGTAATGAAAAATTATGTAAACGTAGTCCTGGATGAAATTTGTTTTGTAGTACTCTTGTAATGTTGTAGATTTATTAAGTTGTAAAAATAACACTATCATCGTAGAACTTGTTTTGCAATAGTCTTGAAATCTACCACTTCAGTTTTTTTTTAGTAACATCACATTTATTATGAAAAATCATCTCACAATAGTCATTCTTGTTGTTAAAAGTAATTTGTAGCTTATACATGTTTGATGTGGAAGATCTCTTACAACATTTACACATTCACTATTAAAGGTCATTCAAAACATTTACATACATGTTACAAAAATTCAGTCACAATAATTGCCCATGTGCTATAGGAAGTCAATTGTGATAGCTACACAAGTGGCACACCCTTAATCTTATAGTGCCAGTAGGGTTATAAGTAGTTGGATTGTGACTACCTTAAGTCTTAATTAAGTTATATGATTATTGCTATATTCTTATCTAGATATATGGATTGTCCTAAGTGTTATATTTATGTATCCATGTTAGACTAGGTGACATCCAAGTCATAAGTAGGGTATATATAGGTGGTAGTGGTTAGTTTATTATCATCATATTGAAAATTTTGTTCTCTTACATACTTTTGGAGGTTTTCCTTCTTGAAGTGGCTTATTAATCTCAAATATTATCAATTATCTGCAACATATTTCCTCTATTATACAATTTATTTCACTACAATAATAACTATGAGAAAGTCTTTCACAATCATTGCATAGTTACTATGGAAAATTTTTCCCAATAGGTGCATAGTTACTCCAAAAAGTTTTTCACCATTATCACATAGTTGTTGCACAAAATCATTTGCAACTATTACATAGTTGTTGAAGAAAGTCATATAGTTGTCATAGTTTTTATTTTTTTGGTTTTAATAATGACAACTTGAGCAAAGGAATTTTTTTTATCTAGTGCAAGGTTAAGGATATAAATATCTAAGTGACATATTCAAAGATGAATTACCTAATCGTATGAAGTGGGATGTTTAAGGGCCATATTTTACATATAAGTGGAGAGTGGACAAGAATGATAAATATTGATATATTACTTTCTCTCATTGTCTCTACTTAACTAAAAATTCTATTTGCATGTCACCTTGAATGATTTTTGTCCTCATTGGTCCGTATATATTTGTATGAATTAAATCCAATGGATTTGTTGTAGAATATTCCTTTGTAGGAAATCCGGTCCTTATTTGTTTTCCCTCATGACATGGTTTGTAACTAGTAGACTAAGGCTTCTTGATCTTTGGTATGTCCTTACCATTCCTTTTGAGCTAATCCTCACAAGATCATCAAAATTGATGTGTCCCAACCTTCTGTGCTAGAGCCAACTCTTCTCTCTATATGGAAAAACAATTTTGTCCATTTACCTAATTGAGATGATATACATCACTGTCAGTCCTACTTCCTTCCACAACTAGCTCATTGGTATCAATTTTTCTGATTTCACAACCCTTAGCACTAAATGAGAGCTTGTACCCTTTATCACACATTTGAATTACACTCAGAAGATTATGCTTCAAACCTTCTACATATAGAACATCATGAGTTTTTGTCTTTCCATCATGAAGACTCAATATACCCTTACCGATAATCTTAACAACAAAAATGTTACCAAGGGTTACAAATCCTCCGGCTGCCAAATCTCAAGTGTATGAATTTAATACTCTATCTTTCGGTTGCGATTCGGAACATCTCATACTTGATGATCTATAGGTTCTTCTCCTTTTGGGCATGTAGTGCAGTCTGAGCCACCGTGGATTTCTCTGATCTTTTCTCCTCTAGTTTCTTCTTCCAAACCTTATCTATTTCATTATTTTAACATTTTGATTATTTCCCTTTGTTTTTGGTATAGTAGAACTCACAAAAATGCTTCTATAGTTTCTAGCAATTTATGTCCGAAATTTTTGCAATTTTGTCAGTTTATAGCATGGAGTGGCATCTTCTATAAGGAGTATTGTATGGCATTGCCCTACCTCAAGGGTTTATTTTATTTTTACATATATTAGATAGTGGGGTGCATCTTGGCCCGTAAGCATCTCTTGTGTGGTACATGCTCTATCTTCTACATTGTATCGTTTCTATTATTATATGTGTGGATCTTATCAATCTATTTATATATATGCATACGCTTCAATATAATAATTGCTCTAGATGATATGTGAATGATAATGTTGTTTTAATGTCATGATTTAAATGGTCTATGGGTTGGTCCTTGTTTAACTAGCTAACATTCAAATTTGAATGTTTCTTGCATGAGCTATTGACTAACAACTAGGTAGGATCAAGTTGGCTAGGGCTTGTGATAAAAAAATTCTAGAAAATGAGGATCAAGGCTACCTAAGAAGTCTTGACCTAGGACTAGGCACATGAAGATTAAAGGACAAGTTGAGGCAATTGAAAAATAGAGATGCTAAATTAGTTTAGGAACAAGTTGAATACCTATTTGTATACATAAATAGACAAATCAAGTACTAGACTATTACATGAAAAACAAGACTCGAGTAAATCTAAAACAAATAGAAAAAAATATTTTTTTCTTAATGTTTAATTACATTAACATATCTCATGAATAGTTTATATAACTTATATATTATTTCTAATTTCAATAGCTTCATTGAATGAATTACTAAAAACTGAAAAGTCTAACTTTTAACTCAAGTGTAACCTATCTTTAACCCAAATATCACCTAACTTCTACTAAAGTCATCAAACCAAAGATCTCCAAACAACAAAATTAGTGAATTGGGTAGGGTTGCCTCGCATTCTATCATCCAATTTATATTGGACCTTACTTTGCTTTTCTTTGTTAAGTAGTAAAAACAGTTGTAAGATACGTGGAAAGAATTAAATTGTTCGTATGTGGAAGTGATTTTCTATACAACAATTATATGCTGGAGGATATAGGCTCTGGAGTTTGGAGGTTCATTTGATGTTTAAGGTTGGTAAGGGAAGCTGTTTTGGGTCAGTATCCTTGCTCAGATGAATCCACCATCTTACATGTCCGAGTTAGTAAGATAAAAGTTCTAATTCTTCCTTGATGTGTCACTATGCTACCGACCAGAGATACTTTGATCGTATGCTAAGGTCTGCATCCATTTTGGGAAGCTATACAACATCATTGACCTAACAGATCACTTGTTAGGTAACACTAAACAAGCTAATTGTGGACTCTCCAAAACTTAATGTCTTGTTGCCAGGTGCTTCTTCCTCATTTCCTTGGACATGGAACACTAGAGCATAACATACCTTTCATTCTCCATTGTTCCTTTCCTGCAAAGCAAATAGAGGTTTTCTTTCTCAGTCTATAATTTCCCATCTCACCATCTCTGCTATTAGGCAATGAGAAGTTGACGTCAATTTTATGGGTCTTATATATGGAAATTTATCGAGCCTGGAGGTAGTTTTGTTTGGTGTAAGTTATCATTCAGATGATCTCACACAATGTTTGATAGAATGTTATTTTCTCTAGAGGGTCCTGCCATAGCCTTTCTGTTTCTTCTCTTATGTCGAATCTGGATTGGTTTTTTAACCGATTTCTCCTCTTCGAATTCCAGTTTTCTAATCCTTACATTGTGTCGTGTTACCAACTAACTCTTTCCGTGGGCACCAAACACTGATTGTTATTTTTATCTGTTGTATATATGTGCGTTATCTTTACAATGTGAAAATTTTAAATCATGTTTTTATGGATAAGTAAGGTGTGATCAAGTGCTTAGATCATTTGGTTTTCACGATGAAGATTACAGTTGAAATTATTTAAAAGCAAATAATATTAAATACCCGACGAATGCATATCTCATTGCTTGTTTGCTTTTTAAAAATCCATCTTTTTATAGCTCAGAATTCTGGTTAGAAACCTACATTCAATTATCAATTTCAAGGTTTGAGTACATATAAGAGGTAACTAACATATCAACCTATGGGGAAGGAAGAAATGAATATTTGGTTAACATGTATTTCTTAGTCATAAAGATAAATTAGAAAAATATTGTGTATTAGGGTACGACAAATCAAGATGTATCTTGTTTCTTTGATAAGTGATAGAATATTTTATGAATAATGTACAATTTTGCATCACTTAAAAAAAATAAGTGTTTACATGTATATGGAATAAAGTCAGATTTTTTTTAATTTTTTAAATCAAAAGTTGTGTTAAGTATACACAAATGTTTTTGAAGATGTCATCTACTAAGAAATGATATATTCAAGTAATGACAAACTATCAAAGGTAGTCCTCGATGGAAGTTGTTTTGTAGTACTCTTGTAATGTTGCAAAACTTAATTTGTAAAAACAACACTATCATTGTAGAACTTGTATTGCAATAGCCTTGCAATCTAGCACTTCAAATTTTTTTGTAGTAACATCACATTTATTATGAAAACTCATCTCACTAAGTCATCCTAGTTGTTAAAAGATATTTGTAGCCTATATATGGTTGATATGGAAGATCTCTTTCAACATCTACACATTCACTATTAAAGGTCATTCAAAACAATTACATACATGTGCTACATAAATTCATTAACAATAATTACACAAGTGTTATAAAAAGTCATTTGTGATAGCTACACAAGTGGTACATCCTTAATCTTATAGTGTCAATAAGGTTATAAGTAGTTGGCTTGTGGCTACCTTAACTCTTAATTAAGTTATATGATCATTGTTATATTCTTTTTTAGATTGTCCTAGGTGTTATATTTAGGTATCTATGTTAGACTAGGTGACTTCTAAGACATAAGTAGGGTATATATAGGCGCTAGTGGTTAGTTTATTATCATTATATTGCAAATTTTATTTTCTTACAGAATTTTGGAGGCTTGCCCTCTCAAAGAACTGCTTATTATTCTCAAGTATTATCAATGATTTGAACATATTTCCTCTAATATAAAATTTATTTCATTACAATAATAACTATGCGAAAGTCTTTCAAAATTATTGTATAGTTACTATAAAAAAGTCTTCCCAATAGATGCATAGTTAATCCAAAAAGTTTTCACCATCACAATTTTTGCACAAAGTCATTTGCAACAATTGCATAGTTGTTGACGAAAGTCATATAGTTATAATAGATTTTTTTGGTTGTTATAATGACAACTTGAGTAAATGAAAATAATTTATTTAGCAAGTGCAAGGATAAGGATACAAATATCTAAATGACATATTAAAAAATGTATTGCCTGAAATGAAGAAAAATAGGTTTTGGGGTAATATGAAAAGGGGGGTTCACCAAAATGATAATAGCTAGACCTATTTTCCTTTATTTCAATAGGAAATGAGACCCACACAATGAATTGAATAACAACCCTTAGGTGAATCAAGTCAATGTGAGAATCTTTAGATTTCCTTATACTAAAGGACAGGGGTCAAAGTCAAACAACACTTTGGGGGAGAAAACCTAAAAATAACAAATCAACCTTAAAATACCAACACTTGAAACAACAATATTAAACTCACATTTGGTGATAAACCGCGTCCCAAAGTCCACGCCTTACGCCTCGGAAGTTGATCTGAGACTCATTCACCCATGGGTCTTTGTAGGGATTTTTAAAATTGATTTCTAGGTCCTTTGCTCCTGTATTTTCACTTCTAGATCCTTCGGGTTTCATAGTCAGACAATCAGAAATAAATCCGAGATGAGTTTCTGTGAGATGACAACAAAGGTGACAAAAATTACAACTTTCTAATTTTGCACTCTTGAGATCTTCAACTTTTCTTCAACTTATGAACCTGCAAATTTGTAACACACAAAGAGAGAGGGAAAAATGTTTGTTTTTGGGTGAATGGGGATTTACCTTGGTCAAACCTTGTTTTGGTAATTAAACCTTGAAATGAAATAATGGGAATATGGAAGGAATGATGAATGAACAAATGCAATGTTGCAACTCACCAAACCCTTGAATAAACCTTTGAAAGACTAAAATATTGATGTTGATCTTGCATGAAATGGAATTTTATGGATGTGGATCTTGATGCTTTAATCTTTCTTTGAATCTTTGACTTCAATGCTTTGATTAGCTCTTGAAACCTACATCACAATGTTAGCTCCAAAAACATGAATGATTATAAAATACTTTGACATGATGATTGAGATCTTGATTGCTGCAATAAATGATGAAGAAATCTACTCTTGAATTTTGACAATAATCTTGACTCTTGTAAGATTTCTCTTTAAAACTTAGACTTGATTTGATAAAATAACCATGTATTTATAGACATTTATCCTTAATTTCCTAAAAATTAAACATTACAAATTGGCCGTTGAAATTTGAATTTGGGATGATAAAAATACCTCCAAAACATATTTTAAAAATGGGTTCTCGAGGTTTGAGGACCCATTCACCCATGGGTGAATGAGTCCTAGGTCCCTATTCTTGGAACATACATTGCTCAATGTAAAGGTGTTACATGTTGGCATTAATTATTGCCGAGTTTCCCCTTTGGAAAATGTAATTTATTAGGCTTGTAAATGAATACAAGGGATAATTAAGGCATAATTAAGATCAATTTAATTAAGAGGCCCCAAATAAGTGTGAAAATGTAAAGAAGTACATTTACCAACACTAAATTAAGGAAATATTAAGTTCATTTTAAATAGGAGGGCCCAAACAAGTGAGAAAATGTGAAAGGGATAAATTTTTCTACACTACATTTAGTCCCCACTTTAGTAAGTGGATGGCATTGCGTCAAACTCACACTAAAGTAGTCAAGAGGGGTCCAAGTGCGCAAATGTTGATGGGATAGGATGAAAAAGATCAAGGAGGTGGCCAAGCCCCTAGGATCCAAGATCTCGTGTCGAAACAACATAAGCACAAAGGGACACACACAAGATGTATGATATTTAGTAGCAAGACAAGATACACAAGCATACAATGTGAAAGACTCAAAGAAAGAAAGAAAAAAGTAAGTGACCAACTCCACCGGCTTGTCCAAAAATGTTTACAAGTGGAACTCACTGTCCACTATGCAAACAACAATGCACGCTCACACGGGCTAGTGAAATTTTTTGTTCACTAGGTGAGCCCTCAAAGAGTGGCTAAGTGAGAAAGTCATGCCAAATCTACAAGCTATCATAGTACAATGAAGAATTCATGCCAAGTCTACATTCTCTCATTGTACTAACCATAACAAAGTTATACCTCTCGATAAATTTGATAATGAACCACACAACATGAAATTCAAGCTTCATAAGGCTAGGCAAGCCACATATGCTGGCACCTCATGAACAAACATTGTTCCACCTGAAAGCAAAGTGTGTTATGCTTGGTGGCCATGAAAAAGGTGTTAGGGTTAGAAGGTAGATATCAAACAATTAAATGCATATTTGTTCAATAAAATAGAGAAATAAAACACACACAAAATTATAGCAGAAACAAGACAACACATAGAATTTAACGTGGTTCACCCAATCCGGGTTACATTCACAAAACCATAACCATCCAATGATTTTACTTCAGCTGCTGTAAAAATACACATTCACCTAATAATGCCTTATTGCAACCCCCATCCAAACCGCTTATACCAAGATTTTTAGAAGCTTCTATAATTAGGGTTCTAAAAAGTTGATTTTTTCTTTTGTCGGTGATGAAGCAAAAAAAATGGGAGCATACACTAAGAGTGTACAATATAGCATGATTAGTCGCCACATACCAACAAAAGGGGTTATAACTTCGAGCTTCATAAGGTTAGCAAGTTGAATTATGCTAAACACTTATGAACAAAATGAAAATAGGATAAGGCATGTTCAAAGGGGTTTTTCTTAGTTCATGTAAGGTCTCCTATTAGGGAA
>VDFB02383219.1:0-44881 GCA_007258455.2 Sequoia sempervirens | reverse complement strand
TTTTATGTAAATGCTAATGTCTTTAAGTTAAATTTAATATTTAACTTAGTGTTTATTAAAATAATATTAAAAAGGGATACATTAAAGTGTTTTAAAAAAAAGAGTGAAAATAATATTTTAAATGTTGGGAATCAAAAAAGGGGAGACATAAGGATTATAATAAAAAGAAAATGGAGAATTTCAAGAAAAGGTGTGGGAGTTATGGAAGGGAAAAAGAAAAACAATTTTTGGGCACAGTTTTCCATACAGATGAAAATTTTGAGAGAATGTTATGCTGCTGGATTTTTTTTCCAGAACTTTGTGAAGATGAAATCCTTCATGAAGAACATCATCTTCAAAGTTGAAAAATGCTTCCTGGGTGATCGCTGACAGTTCCACACAGGGACTGTGTTGGTAATAATTTCCTGTTATTTCAGACATTTATGGAATTCACATTTTAAAGGTTTAGGGGTTATTTACCTGACTATACAACCATCATAAGGAGGCTGTACCATTTCTGGTTAAGGTACCATACAGGTTGAGTGCTGAATTAATGTTATCTGCTCCTTATTCTCAGTCTATACATGTTAGAAAGGCACCACACAAGCTTAAATGTGAGGCCTAGTGGGTCAAAGTCTCTCCACATATTTCCTTAATATTATTTATCTGTTGGAGTCTCCGTACAGTTTAGGAGGTTATGCAAAGAAGTGCCGTACGATTCCGTACATATTCAGCGATTTAACTTTGAGCCATATCAGTTAATATTTGGGGCACTATTCAATACTTTGGGTTTGAAACATTCAACGCAAATCTCAAAAGTCAAAGTTTTTTGCAATTTAAAAAAAGGAGAAGACGTAGCCAAGGAAAAAGAGGAGTCGGGCATTAAGGCTCGGCTGTACACTTCCAAGATTATTGTGTTCATTAAGGTTCCTGCCACTGTACATTCCAGCTCTGCCGTACTCCTTTGAATACAGCTGTACAGTTGATGAAAGCTGCTGTACCCATTTTGGAGAGTGTCGTACCAAATGTGTGAAGAATTAAATGGTCTGTAGTTGATGTAACAGGTCAGAAAAAAGAATATTATTGTTGTAATTTGTTAATGTTTGTTGATGCCAGAAGAAATTATGAATATATTTCTAGTTGTCTTCTTTCTCTGTATTATATGAAGTTGTCATTAAATCTGAAGATGGGAAATATTTGTCCCCCATTTAACCAAAAAACACTGGAACAAAGCACAAGGCATTCAACTCTGGAAATCTGCAACTGTGTGACAAATTGACTCAGTAGTACCACTAGTGAAGGTGCAAAAAATTGGGTCTGCAAATTGGGGTTGGACATTACACCGTTCCAGCATTTTTGTTTATGCATTGTGATCTCTCTCTCTCTCTACACTCATACAAACACACGTTTTTATCTATATGTACAAACAGCAAAATATTAATTTTTTACTTTGTGCATTTAAGTCAAGCTATGTACCTGAAACTCTAAATTTGTTTGTAACTAGAAGGTCTATGTATTTTTTTCATTGTCACATACAACGATAGATTTTGGGACTTATAGTCTTTCAGCGATGCCATTTTATGTAATATATATAAAAAATTCGAAATAAGAAAATATTTTGATGAACCTGATTTTGTACATTGTGGACATAGTGCTTGCTATGTGCCTAAACCTATAAATTTTATGTGTTTTGAGAATTCTTCTGCATATATGTTGTCACATTTTACAGTGATGGTCTGTGTTACTTACAGTTTTGCAGTGATGTCATGTTATGTAACTGTATGTTTGCAGTTACTACTCATATCAGTTATTTCGAGACTTTGCTTATGCCAATTCTTTCATCTCTCGAGAGGTATGCATCATTTATTAGTGAAATATGTATAGATTTTTTTTTAAACCCTTGGAAAGAAAATGGGCTAACGTAAATCCAGCTTTTAGTTGTAAGATAGCCAGTTAGGTTATGTGTGATATTATTGTGCCTGGATATTCTTCATTAGCTATATCTTATGGTGTGTTATACATTGAGTCTTCAATCTTTTCTTCATTGCAGACTTTTGGATGGACTCCTGAAGAAGCTAAAATTCATCTGGTTCCTGATTATTTCAGTGAGGATGAGGTTAGCACATCTTAAGGTCCAGTGGATCATTCAGAATCTATGATGTGGTTGTGTTCTTTATCTTTATAAATTCAAATTGCATAGGGCCATTTTCTTTGGTAAAGTCTTTAGCCATTTACTGCTGGGATTCTCGGAAACTTCTGCAAATGAAAATGTGGGTGGTATTCATCCACTGAGACAATTTGTACTTATCTGTACGGCATGTTCTGAAGCTGCAGTGGAAAGTCATAGCTAGCGAATTGGGTTCTAATTCACGTCATCTTTATGAACTTTATGCCCTTAAGCAAAGCAGTTACCTGGGAGAGTAAGTGTTCTGATTACCCAATGCTCTTATATTTCCTGCCTTTGGTTAAATCAATATAGAATTTAACATTAAATACCCTTTCTTTGCTTGAAATATTTGTTACCAAATTTTACTTACTCCATCAGAAAACATAATGCTATATATACATATGAATAT
Organism: Sequoia sempervirens; assembly: GCA_007258455.2. Taxonomy (NCBI): domain Eukaryota; kingdom Viridiplantae; phylum Streptophyta; class Pinopsida; order Cupressales; family Cupressaceae; genus Sequoia; species Sequoia sempervirens. The sequence continues at coordinate 42,326 of VDFB02383219.1, read as the reverse complement.
TTTCCTATAGAAATGGCTGCAACAGAGTAAGTTTGCTCAAGTGAGAGGATGCAGACAAGTAACAGCTAAAAACATGGCAATCGCTAGCTGCAAGGTTAAGTCATGGGAGGATGATAACAGATTTACAGCTTCCACTATTAGGTACTGAATTGCATCCTTGATCTTCATAGGATTTGACCAGCAAATTGGTAGCCCCCAATGTTTAGCCAGTTATAAATGCTGCAGAAAAGTTTGGGCCTCTGCAAGATTGCTGAAATATGTCCTGATAACCTAGTCTTTATTTCTGTAGAGGAGAGATCATGTCATCCTCCAGATTGACACATACCTATAGATACATCAGTGAGATCATTTTCCTCTTTGCTATCACTACGAGCTCATTCCAACCCATTCAGTCTCACTTCTTCTGTGAAGCCCATCTCATGGAGGCAGGTGCACATTACTTGTTTTTTCTCTTCCACTGGAGGTTTATTGATCTTGGATGTTAGAAGATGAACTAGTGGCAGTTACTCAGATTCCTCTTAGAATGGTCCACCATTTGTCTTTCTAAAGTGATAGACTATGATGTTGTTGGTTATTTTGGCCCGAGCCATGTTATAGACATATGACATTGCTACTCTCCTCTATAGTTTTCTGCTTTGATATTCATCAGATCTTTACTTGATTTAATGGCTCTTATCAAAACTCAGTTTAACCCCTTTTGTTATGTGTACATTGTTTTGGTACTTACTATTTAGTTACCTTTTACAATGCAGTGTCTTTTGACCATCCTACTTCTATATTGTAACTAAACATATTTCGAGTTCCATTCACATGCTTTGCTTATTCGTGAACATAAATTCACTTTCTTTGTTTTTTCCTAGATTGTAGAGATTACCACCTGCACATCTAAGACTTGGTTTCTTTCACAACACTCTGTCAAAGTGTAGCCTTCAGTGATCTTGGGGCACCTCAATGAGAAATAAATATGATGCCCCCAATGTAGAAGGCTTAGTTTTAGGTTTACATTGAAAAATTGCAAGAATTTCCAGATTGGTAAACATTCTAAATTTTTTTGAATGCAGATGCAATTGTGAGAATCAAGCACTCCCTTAAGCATGACTAAACAAAATTTTTGTTCTCATAATTGAACATTGCTATATGCTTCAAAAAAAGCTCCCAATACTATAGTAGGAAAAATCAAACTGCAAAGTTTTGTAAATGCTGTCCTTTGGAAAAAATGGGTATTTTGAAATTTTCCAATTCAATTAAAAAATGCAGACTTTATTGACCTAGATGAAAGTGATAGGTCCGGGCTTAGTTCCATAGGCAACAAACCCAAAACTACACTATTAAACTTTCATTGAATAAGCAAGTGGTTTTGAGACTCACTTTTGTTAATCATGAAGGGCATATAAAGGGTCAGAGCTGTTCTCTTCATTAAATTGTCATACCCAAGCATCTTGTGTTGTGTAATAATCCAATTGTTGTACCCAAATTTACTACTATTTTTTTTTTAATCAAATGTTAAGATTTTTAATCAAAGATTTTAAGTGTTCATTCATCTATATACTCAGGTACTTCTATCCATATGGGATAGGCATTTGTCCATATGAGACAAGCATCTATCCATATGGGATAGACATCTGTCCATATAAAATAGGTAATCCTCCATCCATCTAAGATAAGCATCTAACCAAATGGGATGGGCAATCTATCCAAATGGGATGGGCATCTTTTCATATATGATAGATACATGCTTTGGCTAGAGACTTAGACCCATCTGGGTCAAACTCTTGAGTCACTCTTTGAAGACTACACTCCCTTATTGGAAATGCATCAAGGTCGCCATCCTTTAGGAGTATATTTATATATATTTTCATGAAATAATAGGCTTGAGTCTCACCTTGGAATTCCACTTAAAGCCTTGGGGAGTCAAGCAATCCATCCAAGATTCTTCCGAGTAAATAATGAATTTTATTTTGTAATTTATCTTAGTGATTTCATCCTTAGATTCAGTTAAGTGATTCTATTGAATGATTAATTTAAATAATGTTTAAGCTGATATCCATTTCTTAGATACTACTTGATTCCTATATTTGAACACCTGCATATTGGGTAACTCCTTTGTTCACTAGACTCCCTACATACACTGCTTCCAAATGGGATCAAAGTGTAATATATATAGTTTTGTTTTCTAAACTATGTTTGATTTGAACTATTTATGTGGGTATGCAACCTTCTTTAGGGCTTCTTTTCCCTAGATAGTTCCTCTTCAATTGCTACCCACTAAGGGAAGCATTTAATTCAAAAGTATTTAGTTACCTTGACCAATACTTGTTTACTAATTTGTTTTATTGCCTAAGCCTAATATAATAAAATAAAACTCTCATTGAGCTATATATCAATAGTTTTATTTCTCATGAAACTATAAACCAATAAATTTGTTTTCCCTTGAGACTATGAAATGATGATCACCTCCCCAAAACAAAGCTATATGAGGATATTTCTACTTCCCTATGAATGTATATGATGGTGATGATTTTCTCAATATGATCAAGCGCTAGTTTGTTCTTTTATTTGATCTTTATTACTTGCCAATGATGCCACAATCGCCCTTGTTGCAAATGTATTAGGCTACAAATGCAAAAGTTCAAGTGCAACACCATTATTTGTAAATGTGAACTAGAGGCATCATTGTTACTGAATGCTATAAGATCTTGTTTTCATCACTTGTTTAGGATTGTTTAAAAGAAAATAATAAAATAAAAATGAAATATGCTAATAAAATTAACATCTAATGAAAAGTGAAATTTGCGTTTAGAAGGAAATCTAATTTAAGTACTACCATTGGAATAGTTTAATGATTTCATAAAGTTAAACACTAATTTTTCAAAATAAAATTAATGAATAAAACAAAAATAATTAAAGCTACCCTTAAAATAATTTTAATAATTCATCAAATTTAAAAACAAAAATACACAAACTAATCTTATTGATAACAATTTCCATATGATCAATTTATATTACCAATACTATTTATTTTACTAATTACACTAAATTAAAGTGTATTTAAGATACTAATAAATTTTAAATCACCTTTTGAAATTAAATTGAAAGAACACTTTCTAATCTTATCTATGTTGCAAAAGGAGAGACTAATAGCTAACTATTGAAAATGAAAAATGATTAACACTTTTAGTCTAGTTTCAGTTTTTCAGATCATGTATAAATTGAAACAAATATTAAAACAACGATTAGTGGCCTTTGGCCTTCATACCTTTATGCAATCTTTAGTATTAGTATTATGCCCTTCTCGCCTTTGACATCCATGACAACATTTCTAGCAACGACAAACACATATATCTCCCTTGATAGTTCTTTGGGACTTCACCTAATTTATGCTTTCATTTATTTATTGTTTGGAGCTCTTGTGATCAATTTTTCATGTGTAAAATTTCATTCTTGTGAATGCCATCTTTGTTTGTGAAATATGCTAACCAATTTTTACACAATAACCAACACTTGGCCAATTTGATTAGTGTTAGCGCCAAAACCAAATCTCTATCAAAGCAACTCTAACCAAGAATGCGCCCTAAAACCACTGAAGGAAGAGGGGCAAGCATATGGTTAGAGGATCCCTAGGATCAATTAACTCAACAATTGAAATTGCTTACAACTGGAAGTGTAAAATGAACTCAACGCCAAGAATGTGCACACAAGATCCCTTTGAAGGCGAGGTGCTAACATATGGCAGAGTAATTATTACAAACTGAAATAACTAGGTGGATAACCAGCCATGAAGATTTTCAAACTAAACTAATTCATCCGCTGCGGCAGGCATCCACTCAAGAGTGGGGATTCACCACTTGAAAGTGGGTGATAAAAACAAATACAAAGTAATTTTCCTCCTCATTGGCGATAAACCATCCAGGGGTTATTGTTTGTGAATTAGAAGCACAAGTAAATGCAGAATTAATAATGGTTGGATTAGTACTACTAATTCTCAACCTTACAATAAAGGAAATCTGCAAATTACAATGTGTTACAATGATAGAATGAAGCAAGGTGAGAGGAATGATTCTTGTAAGCTCTAAACAACTCAAATACTGAAAACTGAAGCCAAAAACTCAACTTATAACAATCTGATTACAATAACTAGCAAACTGAAACTGTAAACCAGCAACTGTGAAATCAATGAAATGTTCATAACTCATTCAATATACCTCCGAATGTGATGAAACGAAGTGCAAATACTCTTTGGAGGATAGGCGCCCAAGTTGCAATGAAGAAACAACTTCAAAACACCTCCATTTATTTGGCACGAATTCCAATGCCCATCATGAGAGGTACGACCTACTGGGAGGTACGATTTTGCAAGATAAAATCAAAGACTTGGAAATAAATTCCAATCTCTTGTGGAAGGGGTTGCCTTGAGTCTAGAACCACTTTGCAAACATACCCAAAATGATATTTAATTCGCTCAAAAAGCTGTTAACAAAAAACACTTTCAGCTGTAGTAATATCAGCAACACCAAAACTAAGAAAAACTCCAAAATCTTCAACAATTGAGCTCCATCTGCTAGTTTGAATGAGAAGTAGCAATAAAAACCAACTAGGTGTTGTATTTCAAACACGAAATTGGATTGAAACTAGGAGGTAAGCATCCCTCGAAGTAAAAACTAAGTTGTCATTTCGACAACATAACATTAGCATAAGTTCATGGATGATGAAAGCTGGAGCAAAAGTTCTCTTTTATAGAAAAAGAGGCGACTTCTCAAATTCTCAAAACTCCTCCAAGAAAGGGATGCCAAAAGTTCCCTTTTTGAAATATATATATATTTTTAATTTGAAATCACTTTATTTCATCACCTTTTGGTGTCCAAACTCCAAGGCATTAAAGACTTTATGAAATATCAAATATTTCCTTTATGAGGCGTCCACCCTTTATGACCACCTTTTTAACACAACTTCAAGTCATCTCATTAGGCCAAGGGGTCAATATTAAAACATAACATTAATTGCCTTTAATTAAATGATTTCTTCAAAAATTGCTCCAAAAAGCTAGAATCAAAACCAAACAACTGCTCCAACTGAAAATGAAACTTACTAAAGAGTTGCCAACTGGACCACTGCCAAACTTAGAACTTACTAATAATAGTAAATCCCGAGAAATGCCAAAAACCACCAAGCGAAGGAAACCCTAATTTCACTTCTGATTAACCTATGGATTTCCGGAAATGGGCTATTAGTCACAGAAGACAGTATGGCCAAAATGGGGACATTATAGTTTGCCCCATTCTAAAATTCAAATTCAAATGGTGTAAAGTATGATTATGTGCCAAGGCTTGGGACTGTTGGCTAGCTGCAATTGTAGATCTTGATTGATGTCAACCAATTCCTAATGTGTCCTTAAGAATCCGCACTTGTATTGATCTATTTTGAGTGGATAATGTAATTGAAGCACTAAGCCATGGGGATTGTAACAAGTTATTGTCAATGAACCCCGGGGACACGTTCCCCGCCCCCCTCCCCCTAAAGCCCTTGCATTCCCGGAACGGGGACGTCCCAGAGACATGGGGACGGCGTTCCCAAGTTTCTGGCGGCGCCACCATTTTTTTCCCTCGCCGCCGGAGACGCGGAAACGTCTCGGTGCCCTGAGACGCTAAGGGGGATGCTTGGGCGTCCCTCAAGCATTTCAGGGATGTCCAGGCGTCCCCCGTGGTGGCAACTTAAAGACATGGTTTTAAAAAAATTTAACACATTTTATTATTATTTGTTTGGTTCTATTCGAACCCTAAGGGTATGTGGGGCCCATCTACACTCTTCCATGCCCTCAAAAGGCCCTCCAAGCTTCACTTTTATTCACATTTTCATTTCTAATTGTTTGCTACAAGAAGAAGAAGAAGAGTGAAGAGCTGGGGAAAGATTGATTGGAGGAGTGAAAGGAGTGATTGCAAGTGAAAGAGGAGTGACAAGGAGCAAAAAGAAGAAGAGGAGGAAGATTCTTCACTTTGTTGGAGAGATTTTTCAAGCAAAAGGTAGGGTTTTTAACTGATTTTTTTATTTTATTTTCTGATTTTCAATGTTTTCTCATTTTTTGTTGTTTCACTTTCTTATTTCATTTCTTGTTGTTTCATTTTCCAAATTAATTTAGATTTTGTTTTACAATTTAAAATTTGTTAAAAAATTTAAAATATAGAGTTTTATTTTTTTAATTTTAAAGTTGGTCATAGGCTGAAACTATGTGTTTATTGAATTTTTTTTTCATTTTGTGAAATGCAGTGTCAAAATGAGCTCCCACTGTCATGAAATGAGTGAGGATGAGATGGAAACTCGTTCTCATAGTGCAAGCCAATCAAAATATGAACCTGGGCATGAGGATGAGCCCAATGAGGGGGGTGAGCATGGGTCAAATCCGGAAGGGAAAACTAGTTCCATAGCCAGTGCACCACTTGCTACTGATTGCCCCTCCCAACTTTTGGCAGAGTGGGCTAGGGGTCCTTATGATCCCAAATCTCCTCCCAAATAGTTTGCAACAAGAATAACAACCCCAACACCATCAGTTGGTGGCACGAGGAAATGGAAATGCAACATTTGTGGTGATGATTGGTTTGAGAGCATCACCAGAGTTAATGCACACTTCCTCTTTTGGCCATGAAAAGGTGTGGGAGCATGTAATTTTTTGAAGGACCCTAAAAATCTAAAATATAGAATTGAGTTCAACAAGCTTTGGGGTGTTTCAGATGATGTGGGAATTCCAATGCCTACTACCTTGTCTGGTAGGCAACATGTTCAAACTATTTAGCAGATTTAGGGGCAGCAAATACAAAGGCAGCCACATATTTCTACTCCTACATTGCATTAGAGAGTAGGAACATTGTCAGGGTCAGCCTCAGGACTTTCATCCACTTCTAGTGCTATGGCTGAATCACAACAGGGCAAGGGGAAACGCAAGATGCAAAGTCAGCCTAACCCCATAGCTGATTTGTTTAATGTGCACCTAAAGGATCAGATAGATGATTCCATTGGCAGGTTCTTTTTTGCCAATGGCATCCCATTTCATGTAGCTCAATCTCCTTATTATAAGGAGATGATGTCGATGGTGGCGAAGGGAGGAGCATCATATGTGCCACCAGGTGAGCACAAATTGAGGACCACGATCTTGGATAACAACTATGCCAAGATCAATTCAGTGATGGAGACGATGAGGGCATGTTGGGAGGAGTCTGGATGCAACATAGTTATGGATGGGTGGACGGACATTAGGCATCGTCCACTCATCAATGTCATAGTTACATGCTCAAAGGGCCCATTCTTAAAGGGCCCATTTCTCAGGGTGGTTGACTGTTTAGGGCATTGAAAAGATGCTGATTTTTAGTTTGACATCCTTCAAACAACTAATGAGGAGATTGGAGGAGATTGGGCCACAAAATGTGGTCCAAGTAGTGACAGATGCAGCACATGTGTGCAGAGCTGCAAGGAGGCTTGTTGAGGCAACATACAAACATATTTGGTGGACTCCATGTTGTGTGCATGCCATGAACAATGCACTCAAGGACATGGGGAAGATTGAGTGGATTAGAGAGATTGAGTGGATTACAGGAGTGGTCAGAAATGCAAGAGATGTGCAGATGTATATTTGCAACCACCACACTTCACATGCAATCTTCATGAGCTTTGCGAAGGAGTTCTTGAAACCAGTTGAGACCAGATATGCATCCTATTTCATTCTTTTGGAGAGAATGCTTGAGTGCAAGAGCCACTGCAACTCATGGTTATGACGCAAGAATGGAATCGGTGGGATGGGGCCAGGACAGAGCAAGGGAGGAGGGTGAAGGAGATAGTGAAGAGTGATGCATTTTGGAATGATGCAAAATATATTGTTGCCATCATTAAACCAGTTGTCCAGGTCATCAGATATGGGGATGGGGATGCACCTAACCTTGGAGAGGTGTATGAGTGCATTGATTCTATGCTTGGCCAGATGAGGGAAGTTGTGCGAGAGGACCCCACTTTAGCATTCTACAATGTTTTCATTCAACGTATTATTTAGTGTAGATGGGACAACCTAAACACTCCCTTGCACATGGCTGCTTATGCATTGAATCCGAAGTGGTACATGCCTAGGCCTGGTAGAGTTACACCAATTTAGGATGATGAGGTGAAGGAAGGGTTCTTCAGGTGCATTGATAGGATGTATGATGTTGAAACTGCTGGCAAGATTTGCACTAAGTGGACGAAATTTGCTACTCTTAGGGGTTATAAGGCTGCAGCAAAGGCGGCCATAAGAACTATGGCACAGGAGGATCTGATTTTGTGGTGGACTTGTCATGGACTGAAATCAGTGACTACCACACTAGCCATTCGTTTGCTATCTTAGGTTTCTAGTTCTTTAGCTTCTAAGAGGAACTGGTCTACTTATAGCTTCATCCACTCTCTTAAGAGGAATAAACTTACCTCTAAGAGAGCAGAGAAGCTAGTGGCTGTACATAGTGCCTTGCGTATCACTGACTGCAGGACACGTGTGTACAAGGAGAGCCCAACAACACGATAGGATGTAGAGCCAGAGGAGCCATCACAGATTGATGAGGATGAGGATGCTTTAGATTGAGGGCTGGTTGGTGTTCCTTTGGCGGATCTTGACCTTGGGGAGTCTAGTGGTTCTAGTGATGAGGAGTTTGCCGACCTCCCGAGGGATGATTAGAGGCCTCAACCTCCTTCACTACATTTTGTCAGTTGACATTTTGATTTTGTACTTGTTTAGATATCATGCTACTCATTGTAATCATCTTTATGATCAGATATTTTTGATATCATATAATAGAAATCTTCTATTTGCTGATTCGACAATTGTAGTATTGAGTATTCTAATTTCTAATTAGTAATTCAATATTGAAAACTTCAATGTTCATTGTTCGATATTCAATGTTATTGTTCAAGTATTTACTATTTAGTATTTCAATTTGGCATTTGCAATTTTGCTATTTTACTTCTTAATAGTCTTATACATCTTTTCATAACTAGCATTTTAAGTATCATATGTATAGTATATAGTATATACATCCCCCCGCCCCCCCACCACCGTCCCCAAATTGAGGCCCCTTTGTCCCCCTGTCTCGGAAACCTGTCTCCCCGTTTCGACGTCCCCCCAGCCCTGACGACAGTGTGACATAGGTTATTGTTAAGCCCCTGATGTGTATAAATATGCATCCATGAATTCATTATGGTCCATCTCTCTTGCTCGTAATTGTATAACTTTTGGAAAAGTTGTAAGAAATTTTTGTAGATATTCAGCTTTGCACCATGATATATGTATTCTACATTTGAAATTCAATAAAGATTTGTGTGTCCCTTTTTGTCTGTATGGTTAATTTTATTGATGTGTGTGGATTTTGAGTTGAGCTGCTTGGTTTGCCAATCCTGCATCGGGTTCTTAGAAATTTCCCTGCATCAATCTTGTATGGTCTTTTCAAGACTATGCAATTGATAGAAGAAAATGCTTTCAATGTTCTATGCCTAACTACATTTTCATCTAGTTTGTGAAAATAGATGGTAAAGAGTATGAAATTTTTATGTTGGATGATGAAGATACAGTGGCACCACCTTTGTTTCCAATAGAGGAGAATGGAATGCATGTGCAAATACAAGATTAGAAACATTATTTTAGGAGGGTACAAGAGTATATGGAATCATGTATAATGGTATATAGTATACTATAACTATATTAGTTTAAATATATTCACCATAAAAGGTAGGTATGGGTATGGGGATGAGGTTCTTATCCTTGAACTTGAATTTTGTAGTGACTATATGGAGGAGATGGTGACAAAATGTTTTATAAGAATTTTTTGCATTGAAATACCATCTTGTTGTGGTAGAATAGACCTACATAGCAAGGTCCGATTGATTGTATCATATTTGGAAAAGAACAAGTTCCATAATATTTTATTATGGTTTTTGGGAATTCAGTATAAAAATCTTTATTGGTGAGAGTGTTTGGTTGATGACCAACAACCCCTAGAGAGCGGAGGATTGATTTTTAAGGATCAAGCTTTGACAAATTCTAATTTGATAACAAAAACTTCTTTAAATGCCAAAACTTACTGTAACCACCAAAGTGTGAAAGCTAATCAGTATTAGAATGAGGTTAATGCTCTTAAGCATTGGAACAAGGTAGGAATATTTTAACAATATGTAAGCAAGATCCTACACTGTGAAAGGGTGCCGCATAGGGAAATGCATGGAGTAGTTGAATGCACTAGATCAATGCAATTTCACCAAATGAGTAATCATTTGAAAGTATTAATATAGCGAGAGGTCATAATAAAAGTTCTTGGCTCTAGTGCTTAGATTCTTTCTTAAAATTAATTGTTCCTTTTGTTTTTCATTTTTATCTTTTAGTAAATAGTTCATAGAAAGAAATGACAAATATCTAGTCTCCAACATTTTCTATACATATTTTTTATTTTTGTTTTTGCAAAGGTTTTTTTGATTGGGAATCATGCATAATTTAACAACATACAAAAACAGGAAATGAATAAATACCGAGAAAATGATAGCTATGTTAATGAATTCTCTATTGGGTTCGATATGCAATGCCTTTCTATGAACTTTGTTTCCTTGTTTGTTGTTCTTTATCTTTTAGTTTTATATAGTCTATGGGATAGTATTACTTAACAAGTAACATCTTGGTAGTTGTTGCATAAAATAATATGAGCTGTTAAAAACTTAAAAACTATTAACTATTGAAATTTATTGAGGAATATTATGTTTTTATTGAAATTTCTTGTGCTATTTAGCCCTGTATACCTATTTGAGAAAGGCCATATAATTAAGATTCAAAATACAAGTAAAAAAATACATACCTCTTTACTTCTTTTTGCTAAATAAAGACATGCCAAAGTGTCTTTTGAAATCTTAGAGATTGTACATTTTTATTTTTCCATTTATATTCGTTGTTGTTATTGATATTGGCATTGAAATAGTTGGTTTACTTTCTTCTTGCATATTTGTTATTGAATGAAATCCTTGAGGTATCATTGAAAAATGTACAAGTTAATACTTTCATTTTCATTATTTACAATTATCACATGATGAAAGGATGCCACTTTAATTAGATGATTGAATGCAGACTTGTTTTGCATTAAATAGTCAATATATTGCCTGGAATTTTGGATTAAAACAGTGGATTAGAATAGATCCCTTTTAAATTTGGAATATGTTTATGTTTTGACTTTTGGTTAAGGAACTAATGGATTTTGTAATTATTTCTTTGTAGGAATCTAGAGGAAAACAAAAGGAGCAGATTTTTGGATTATTTGGATTTATACCTGGGATATCTACAGGTGAATTATTTGTTAACTTGCACTTGCATTTTCAAATTTGTCTTCATAAGAAAGAACCTCATGTCCTTAGATCTTGTGATATCTAAGATGAAGTCCTTTATCTCCTGCAGCTCATCTGTATTTTGATTTTATATAAGTTTGTGATATGGCTTTGTTTACATAATCTTTAAAGTTAAGATCTTTTAGTGTAAAAAATTGTTTGTGGGCATAAGCGGGCAATCTTGAGCAGGAAAGTTTTTAAGGTCCAATCAATCCATAAGACCTTATCCCAAAATATCATAATTTCATTCTAGATTGTCTCTCCTAAAATCAATTTTGTTGGCTAGACATGAGTCCCATCTACCTGTCTTAAATAATGTGAAGATTTAATGACAAAGTTGTAATTTTGTTCTGTGTTAAGCACTCAAATCAACATTGGAGTCTTATTTGCTATGATTCCCTTGAGAAGAGGCCATCAACTCAAAGCCCATCAGTTAAATAGGAGGTAAGGGGAAAAGGTATGTTATATTCAGAGCAGCACTAGATTCTTTAAATGAGTGAAAAAGTTAAAACAAAGCATTTTGAGTTCAAGTTTCAAAGATTCAGCCATGAAGGAGCAGATTCCCTAGCAATGAACCTGGCACTAGTCCTTTTGACACGTGAAGTGTCTGGATGTGCTTGAATCAAAGAATCAATAGCTGCTTTTAACATCTCTGAAAGAGCCATCAATGCAAACTCCTCATCATGGTCTTTCTCAGTAGTGTCTATGACATTAACTTCATTTTGTTGCCTGTGGGATAAATCATACTGTCATTTCCTGCAATCGTTCTTCACATGCCCAAATATATGACAATAGAGGCATCGTACCTTTCTCCATGGTTGTGAAATGGATGAAAAATAATTATGGTTTGTACCCTGAGACATGTAGCAAGTGCGCTTTTTGAACTCTGAGAAGAAACTCCACTCATTTTCTCTTATCATTGTTCCTTCTGCAACAAGTATGAACTGACGTTGCCAAAATTCATGTTTGGCTTTCGGCTAATAGGTTTAGAGACTCCACAAAGGTCTCAGAGGAGGGTGGCACACTGTTAATGGTAAGAGAAACCATATCCTTGATTTTTAGATGTTTTGACAATGATCCACCCTCATACAATTTCCTAGAAAATAATACATTTATTAAACATAAGATTTGTTCTTTTTTTGAGAGTTGATATTTGTTTTTTAGGTTTTCCCATGATGTAAATACAGATGTGCCATTACAGATTGTGGGGATTAAATCCTCAGACACATATAACTTGAGTAATAATAGGGCATCTTGGTGAGACTTGTCAAGATCATTTGGGCTGGTTGCAGGCATGGTTTCAATCCCTAGGATAATTCCATCAAACATTCGATACTCAACAATTGTATCTTTTGACTCCAGATATTATAATTTTCCTTGGTGGGTCTATGTGGCTCCAACAACAGCAAATTTTGAATGTTGGCCATTACTTTAGCAACCCTAGAAAAAATACTTTTCTTGAAACCCTAACAATCGGTTCAATTTGACCTAGAAAATTTCAATGTGATTCCAAAAATAAAAATAAAAGTATTTTTTGAAACTCTACTCAAACTTTGCAAATTCTCCTTTAGAAGAAAACCTGGGGTGTTACAAATATTTTTTGAAACTAGAAGGATTTTGAAAACAAGACAATACCTAAAAATATAAAAGGCCCTAGCCATGGCTGCAAAACGTGATATTTTCCCACCTGCAAATCTGCCTTAAAAATTGTTCTTCAGAAATTTGTGACAGTGAAAACCCTCATGCAACCTGTAAAATCAATAGTTTTCATGTCCCGTGCCCTAGTTGCAACTTTTTTGCAAGTCCTAAATTTTTTAATTGGAAACCGGCCTAAAAATGGCTGAATTTCTTTGCAATTATTACTTGAAAATTTGAAATGAATGACTTTGGCGACATTCTGCATCTTATGTGACTTGCAAATTGCTTAAATGAGTCGTTTTTTTCTACCACATCCTGCACAATTTTCTGCTTGAAAATGGGATTTTTTGTGTGCCCTAGCCAACCTTGTGATCTCAACCTATGATCGTGACCTTCTCTTGTTGACTTTCCTTGCACGATTGAACCCACTTGGCTCTGATGTTAGTATGAGCTAAGGAAATAGATGAGAGAAGAGGTGTACTGTGCAAAAAGAGAGTACATCAATATATTGATTAATAAATGTACTGTTACAATCAACTCATTTAAGAGTTACAACCACCACATTAATGGCAGTACAACAGGCTCATTAAAGAGATGGAACAACTACAACGACCTTAATGACCTACACCTAACTACCTAATTTATTACATTATTATTCTAATACATTCTAGTATATATACTAATATAAGACTACAAAGCTCCAATTAACTGGTAATTCTGGTAATGCTGGGAGACAAAGCTTCAATATCTTTTTATTAATGCAGATTTTTACTTTGTTCTCTAAAATTTACATAAAGTCAATCTTTTCCTTGAATAATCTTGTTTTTGCCTACTGTATGAAGTAGGATAGTGAATGTTCTGGAGGGTAAGCAGTTTTATTTTGAGCAAATTTAGGTCTTGAGAGGGCAGATGAAAGTAAGTTGGCACCCACAAATTTCGAATTGAGTGGTTTCCATGCATGATTTTTTGTAGTGGTAGCTTTGGTGTTGTGTGGAAGTACTTTTCATCTTGAATCTGTATTCTCCAGTTGATAAAATATGCCTTTTAAGTGAAAAAACTTATATGGTGAAGGTAGAAAATTATTGTAATTGAGTTTTTTGAGGTTTGCACTCTTTTCTTAATAGACTTATAACAGATTTTGCTTGTAGGTAACTGTGGTAAATCCAGCAATGGAGTCAGCATTGGAAATTCTGAAGAAGTTTGCTGAGGATGTCTATTTTCAGAGAGTTCAGCAGAGCAGGTTGAGTCATGGAGTTGCCTGGAGACATCCACCAAACCTAACTGATAATGAGAGGTGTTGTCAATGGGCAAAAATCCAGCTGATAGATTTTATTCAAGCTCTTTCTAATGCTGAATTTGGGGTCAGTTGCCTCTGTCTGAATTTTAATAGATTTGTTTTGCAGTTTCTTCTCTTACCATCTTGTGGGTCTTACCTAGAAAATTTGCTAATATTGTCATGCCATGGTTGGTGTCAAAGCATGTCTGCTTCTAATATATCTATGTTTATTATCCACTTGTCATTAATATTTTGGTAGTAACTTTTTGGAATATTCTATTTCCTTGGTCAGTTGTACTTGGGCTTCGTTATGTATGTGTGAGTATATATTGTTTTTCAAAGCAAAAAAAAATCAGTGTTGTCTGGCCAGCAAAACGTGTATTTGGGCAATTTGATAAATATGTGGCTTGACAATGGGTGGTCGGCCATCATGTAAATACAGGCATGCTTTTAATCATGGCAGAGACATGACACTAGGCTGTGGGGGACGACTAGCTGTCTCTTAGTATCACCTGCCATTTCTGAGGTGTACCATAAATGTTTCTTATAACAAATTTTGTAGGGGATAGCCCTAGGGATGTTTCATACGCATCCCCAAAATGTCCTTGATGTGTGGATGGGTGGAAATACAAAGGGTATGCATCCCTGTGGAACATAGATTATAGTAGACTTAATATACTGTTAGACACAACAATGGACTATAGGTTTTTTTTCATATTTGAAGCATTACTAACATCCTTGACTAGTATTTTATTGTATCACCTAGAACAATCTGAATATCTCCTATACCCTCTAATACGTGTTATACTATCAACCAAAGAAATATAATCTGTAGAGCTAAAACCAGTGGTAAACTTGACATGCTAGTCTATGCAGTAGGTGAATTGTTAAGATGGACCATAATCAAAGAACTTTCAATTCATTGCATCATCACTATCTTGGAAAGAGGTGTTGTGAAATGAAATAGAAAACAAAAAAATTATTCTGTTAGATTTGATAATCTATTACATTGATGACCACCTCCTTATTAGAGTGAAAATAAAATCAATGAATGACAAATAATCTAAAAATAATAAGTTAATAATAGAAATGAACTAATCTAAATCAAGTCACTAAAGCGACTTTATTAAAAAAAATTAGTGTTAATGATCTCTAATACCCCCTCTTAAGACTTATTGCACATTAAAACAAACCAAACTAACATAAGCAAACTAAAAACAATTCAGAATCATGAATTCTTCAGAAGCTTTTCTTTGAAAATAGTTCTTCAACTAGGCAGACTTCTGTCAAGCTGCCTTGAAACCTTTGTAAAGGTGTTGCTCCCGAGCTGAATTCCCAAGTCCTTGATTACCACCTCCCCAAGCTCTCAAATCATTGGTCTTTTGAACCATTGGACAACAATCCATGCTGAGCTACACTCATAGAGCTCCATCAAGTTGTCCCGCAACCCTCCATACTGAGCTTTATCTATATTGGATTCCTTCCTGTCTTTAAAAGAACTAGACTTTTGTAAAATGCATAAAAAGCAACTTCTTCACCATTGTCAGCATCTAGAGGATCTTCAACAATGGCTACTTTAGCCTCCCTGATCTTTCCCTTGGGAGCATCATTTGCCCGATTTCTATAGTTCCAAGTTGTGTGACCCATTTTTTTTGCAATAATAGCATTCTATTCCCCATTTGTCCTTGTTAGATTTTCTATGATTTGAGTATAATTCTACCATAGTTTGAGGATCATCTTCTATATCTCATGTAATAGTTCTCTTTTCTTTAGCTAGGAGAGCTGAAATCATATCTTCCAAAATTTTAGAAAAAAGTTGGCTAAGAGAAAATATGACATTGCTGAATTTTGAATGTAAATTGTTCAATAAAATGGCTTTAGCATCCTCATCATCCATTGTAGCATTGAATTTTGCTAGTTGTCGAAGAAGAGATCTTAGATTGTTCACGTGGCTTGACATAGCGACTTTATCAGTCATCTTGAACTAAAAAATGGAAGCTTTAAATTTTTTTAGCATTAACCGCTTTTGCTCCAAATAGTGTATACAAATTCTTCCAAATTTCCTTTAATGGTTTTGCCAGATCTATATGATGTAACTCAGAATTAGAGAGGGCGAGACCAATAATAGCTTTGGCTTTATCATCTTTGCTTTGCCATTCCAATACTTTACTAGCATTTGTAGGAAGTTTCTCATTTCCATTTACAATTCCCCACAAGTTTTTGTGCATCACTATTATTTGGATTTTTACTTTTTGAGGTGTGAAAATTGAAGCTAGTATATTTATCTAATAGAATTTCCATTTCCGGAAAATATAAAAGCCCAAGTAATGAAATTGAAAAATTTCAAACCTCAATACCTTTTCCAAAAAAGTACTAGCTGCAAAAAAAAAAAGCTTAGGAAAACATGTAAACTCTAGCTGTCATTTTGAGGACACCCTAGCTGTGAACTATAGAAAATTGAAATATGCTAACCAATTTTTTCGAAGGAATAACACAAAATAACCAGCAATAGATGATTGGATTAGCGTTAGCCTCAAATTAAAATCTGAACTTGAATGGAAGATACTGAACTTGAACTGAAGAAACTGAACTTGAATAGAAGAACTACTCAACGTCAAGAATGTGCACTCAAGATCCCACTGAGGGCGAGGTGCTAACATATGACGGAGTCTAGAAATTGAAATTATGAACTATTAGGCGGATAACCAGCCATGAGAAACAATTCCACGCTACCACCAAACAGTGGGGGGAAAAGATTACAAATAAAAGCAATTCATCCGCTGCGGCGGGCATCCACAATGCTGTGGGGATTCACCACTATGAGTGGGTATAAGATATTACAATCAATTTAACCTCACTGGCGGTAAACCATCCAGGGGACTTAGGTGAGAAGAAACAGAAAGAAATTGCAGCAAATTAAACTGGAACAGTACTACTGTTTACAGTTTGTACAATGTGGAATAAGCTGCAAATTACATAGGAAATATAGTAATCTTCATACACAAGATTAAGAGATGATTTTCAATGATATTTTAACTCTCTAACAGGTGCTAATGAATCAGAAATCAGAACTTCAACAATCTGATGTAAAAACAGTAAACTGGAAATTTCAATCTGCAACTGTGAGAATTAATGAAATTATCATAACTCACTCAATTCTTCTCCGAATGACGCGAAATAAGTTGCAAATGCTTCTTACAAGTCTGGCGCCCAAGTTAGAATCCAGAAACAGCAATCAAAGTCTCTACTTTATTTGGCACGAATCCCAATGCAGCTCTAAATGGTACGGCCCCTTGAGAAAATCGATTTTGCAAGATAAAATCAGCAACTTCAAATAAAATTCTGATTTTTGGTGGAAGTTGGCGCCTCAAGTCAACAATTTGATTAATCAAATACCCAGAACGAAACAAAAATCACTCCACAAGATATGAACAGAAAACAGCTTCAGCTGTAGCAAAACCAGGAACTTCAAAACTGTAGAATTCACCAAAATTCTCAACCTTTGTTGCTCAATCTGCTAGTCTGATGTGAGAAGCAGCAATGTTCCAACTAGGTGTTGTATTTCAAACACGAAATTGGGAAGGGGCTAGGAGGTAGCATCCTCGAAGCAATAGCAAAATGTCCATAGTCATTTTGACAGCATAACAGTAAGGTAATTGATGGATGATAATGCTGGAGCCAAGACCTTCAATAAATAAGAACTCAACAAGACTCTTCAAACGCCTGAGAAGCAGCCCAAAAGACACAAGAGACTCCTCCAATTCTCAAGACCAGTCAACTTCTCAAGTGGCGTCCCAAAAGGTCTTCAAATATTACACTTTATTCAAAAATAATAAAAGTGGCGTCCACTTTAAGATAAAGAAATATTTGAATAAAGATGAATTAAACTTTTGATGAGGGCGTACCCTTCATGGCCCCGCTTTAAAACAACTTTAAGTTAACTCCTTAGGCCAAGGTGGGGGTCAACAGTGAAATAGAACAAAATGCCATTAATATAATATTTTTGCCAACTGAAGATCAAACCAAAAAATAACAACTGCTCCAACTGCTAAGGATTAAGAATAGACAACTGCAACTGCCACAACAAGCATTTACTAAAAATAGTAATAATATGAATGCCACAGAAAACCAAGCCCAAGAAACCCTAATTTTCACCTCATTCCAGTCTATGGGTTCCGGAATAGACTGAAGAACTGCAAAGCTGATCACTGATGAGAAGGGGACATTACAAAAATCCATTCGCAAAACCATAGTCACAGATTTCGAAAATTGGTGATTTTCTTGTGATTTGAATCTTGCAAAATACCTTGCATGCACATGTGCCCAAGCCATTGCTTTGAAAAACCTATTCATGAAATCTTACCAACAAACCCTATGCACAACATGATTCCATGTAGAAATAAATGTGTGAGTTGCAAAAAATAACCCCGTGGGACAAAAAATCCAATCGTTATTTTCTTTTACAGCCAAGGAAATCCATGATTTTTGGAACAAACATTGCACTCTTCACTGCAAAAAAAAGTGATGTGTTTTTCCCTGGAAAATGGCATGATTTTTCCTTGGGAAAACAGACATGATTTTCACTAGAAATAACTTGCAATTTTCCTTTCAAAAGGTTGCTCGATTTTTGCAGAAATGAGCCCAGGATTTTTATCTACGAATCCTTTGCACCTCTTTGATAAAAGTCCCTTTCATGTAATTCCCTACTTTGATACCATGTTGTGAAATGAAATAGAATACAAAAAAGTATTCTATTAGATTCGATAATCTATTACATTGACGAACACCTCCTTATATAGAGTTCAGAGTGCAGATAAAATAATGCATGACAAATAATCTAAAATAATAAACTAATATAAATTAAGTCACTAGAGTGACTTTATTATAAAATTAAGTCTTAATAATCTTTGATAAGAGGCAATACAAGTCATACACTTTTCCATAGAGTCTCTCCACTTCAACTCCTACATTAACCTAATCCCACAAATTCTTGCGGTATAGATCACATTGTCATTTCTAGCATTCTCATTTGATACTCTCAAATTTATGATAATAATAACACTTGAGTTTTGTATTTAAAAATTCAAATAGTAATTTCTATCTATTATTTTAATAGCCACTCCCTCAATTTCCCTAAATTTCGGAATTCTTTTTGGCTGTCCCTAAAATTTTGTCCCCATATTCCTCCATCCCTAAAACACAAAGAAAGAATGGTAATTGCAAATCATTTTGAGTGATTGTTATTATTAATGGTTAGATGAATGGTTATGGTTGACAAGTGATCTTTCGTGTGATAGTTAATGATGAAGATTGATTGCACTACCCATGCTATGATGTAGTTAAATGGAAAGGTTCACTATATAACTAGATAATTGAATTTGAAAGGTCTTAGGGACAAAAGAAAAATGGTCCCTTTGTTTGATGAAATGAAAATCATATGATGATTATGAGATGGATTATTGGATCAATGGACTGGCATTGAAAATTTAGCATATTGTATTTGCTTTTTAACATTTAATACATAATTGATGAGGGGATACTCCACCCAACACCCACACATAACACAACAATAGATATTAACACAAAAAATGCAGGAAGAAAAACAACCCACTTTCGATTTCTTCCAGAAAATGAAATTACTATATAAGCTTAAAATTGCACCCCTTGCAATTTCACATACATTCTTGCATCCACTTTAGTGTCCACTCCCTTTGCATCTTGAGTAGGCTCATTTTAGATCTTGCATCAACCTTTTTCCCTTCTCAAGATGCTCCAACACCCCTTTTCAGCAACCACCCTCGCATGTTAGTTTGCATCAAACTTTGTGCTTCTTCTGTTCTCATTGTTTTGTAGCGTGACGTGTCCAGACACTAGCGCGCCGTGCAGACGTCCAACGACTTTTCATCGCTCAAACAGCTGTCTCCGAGCATGCTTGCCACTTGTCCCCTCCTTTGGTCGGTGGTAACGGCTCGAGATTCCTTGAAACCGCCTAGGAAGCTTCTTTTTGCTTCTCTTCTCTCCTTAAAAGTAGTCTTTTCACTTCATTTGCATCTTCTAACTTCTTCTAGCTCCACTCTTTTGCTTCTAGCCTCTCTCTTGCTTTGGTTTCAACCTTTTGCTCTCCAACTCTTGCTTGCATAGCTCCATTGCTTGCTACAACAACATTCTCCAAAGCTTTCACAATTCCTTTTGCAGTACTCTTGGCTCTTGCAGTTCCATCTCCCCTATCTCATGCTTGTGAGCATCTTGGGATTCCATATCCCCTTATTGCATTTTTACTTTGTGATACGAGTTCTTCTCCTTGAGCGTGGATTGCTTTTATCACCTCTTTCATGATAAGGGTTCTCCTCCTTGAGCAGGGATTGCTTTTATCACCTCATTGTGTGATACGGGTTCTCCTCCTTGAGCAAGGATTGCTTTTATCACTCACACTTGGTGGTGCGGGTTCTACTCTTGAGCAGGTTTTGCTTTAACCACATGCTTTGTCCATTTCGGTTACACTCTTTCTCTCTATCTTCTTGGCTGTTTGTGGAGGTGGGAACACCAAAATGGGGGTTTGACTGAGGCAAACCCCTATACAGCCCCAACACTTTCTCCAGATATCTTACAGACATAGGTTTTGAAGACATTCGTTTGGTGGAGGCTTCATCACTTGCGTGGTTGTAAGTATTTCTTTCCTTTCTTCTTCCTATCTCTAACATTTCTATTTCACTTTATTTCAGTTCTATTGCATTCTACCACTTTATCGCATTTTGTAAATTCTTAGCAATCAGATAGCTAGCAATCATTTAGGCATTTTTTGTCATAAACTCGGTCTTTGGTCTGTACGAGACGCCAACACACCTCTGGGACGCCAACGCGCCCCGTTGTCGTCCATATTTTGTACTGACATCCTTTGGCCGAGAGCTTGTCAGTTTGTCCTAGAAAATCTTTGTGACTTGCTCTTTCAAATTCTGAAACTCTCGTTGCTGTTCTTGAGGTAGTTTAGGGCAGTTCGCCCCGTGAGGCTCTCTAAATGAAGAGAACTCGTAAGTAGTGAATCCCCTTCTTCTACATTTTGGTGAACTTGACGTGAAGAGAAAATCTTCCGAAAACCTAGGAATTTATTTACCCCTACTTGGTGGGGTCATAACTTTTGACTCGGTCTCCTAGAGAACTAGTTCAGTCTCTAAAATACAAGTGCCTTCGGCAATCAAATTTTAGGGACTGATGCAAGTTCTGACCTCAAATTCCGCTCCTAAGACCTCCGAAAACGTGATTTACTAGAACATAGAAAATATCGAAAAAAATGTAATGAATTCAATATATCTTCTTTTATTAGTTCAGTCTCTAAAATACAAGTGCCTTCGTCAGTCGAATTTTAAGGACCGATGCAAGTTCCGACCTCAAATTCCGCTCCTAAGACCTCCAAAAACGCGATTTACTAGAACATAGAAAATATCGAAAAAATTGTAATGAATTCAATATATCTTCTTTTATTAGTTCAGTATCTAATTTTTTTCAAAATATTAACGATATTCCATTTCATGCATGTGATGGTGACTTGGCTTTGCCCATGTCACTTGGTATCTTTGATCCTTCTCACGAAAGTCCTCTTACTCCAGAGGATATTTTGTTGCAAGAAGAAGAAATCATTGATACCTTTCTTAATGTTACTTTACCTTATATTCATTCCAATGCACTCTCTCCTAGTCCTAGAGATGATGCATTTGTGAATGATGAATCTTTTCATCCCAATGCACTCTCTTCTAGAGATGTTGCAGTGGTGAATGATGAGTCCTTTCATTCCAATGCACTCTCTTTTAGAGATGATGCATTTGCGAATGACAAATCTACTCTTCATTCCAATGCACTCTCTTCTAGAGATGATGCATTTGTGAATAATGAATTTCTTATCTATTCCAATGCACTCTCCTCTAGAGATGATGCATTAGCGAATGATAAATCTCCTTCCACATTTGATCCTGTTTGGATCGATGTTGAGAACATGTCTTCAAATAATTTTTCTACTAGTTGTGATGATTCTGTAAACGTAATCTGTGTCTTTGCTACCCCTCAAAGGTCTAAGAGACCGGTCATTTATGTGACTCCAGCTAGTCCTTCTCCTAAAAGGGTCTGTTCTATTAATAGTGTTCCATTTGATAGTAATTCTCCTAATATTCCTAAGGCTTCCTCTTATAGAGCGGTAGCCCATACTTATGAAGATAATATGAATAAACAACCAAGTCTTCTTCAAGCTCCTAAACCTATGACTAAAGCGCCTAGTGATTACAATCTTGTTGAGCAACTCCAAGTTACTTCGGCTAAGATCTCACTGTGGAACTTGCTTCAGTCTGCTCTGGTTTGTCAAGGTATGTTTCAGGAAGCCTTGCAAAGGATCCTTTTGCCTTCTTTCGCTAGGCCGGCAGATGCTAATGCGTTGATGGCGTATATTCGTGCGGATTCGCCAAATATTACGTTCTATCCCCAAGAACTCCCACCTCTGAAAGTACATAAGCAAGCGTACCCTTTAATGATCATAGTCAACATTAATAAAATCGACATTAGACGTACTCTCGTTGACGTTGGTTTGGCACTCAATGTATGTAGCATCGATCTATTGCCTAAGATTAATATCAACTCATCTTCTCTTAATACTTCTTCTGTTGTGTTTCGTGGGTTTAATAATGCTGGTCGGCAACCTTTAGGCACAATAGTCTTGCCTTTGAGGTTGGGACCCGTTACCGTACCCACCCTTGTATACCTCATGTCAGAAAAGCTACCGTATAACGTTCTTCTTGGTAGGCCGTGGATTCATGCTATGGGTGTAGTCCCGTCTACCTTGCATAAATCTATTAAGTTCATTTGTAACAATAAAGTAGTCACAGTTAAGGCTGACGATGCTATGCACCTGTGTGATTTATGTTGTCGTTTCTATGTCATACATATTTCCTTGAAGGACGACAATCCTTATAATGCATTGGATATATGGAGTCTTTATTCATATGTCCTTATTCTTAAATCACAATGAAATAGCATGGTGCAATGATTGCTATATAAAGACAAAACCATAAAGGCGTTAGTATAATAGATATTCTGCCACTTGTGCATGATTGGAGTCGGGAGCTGCTTGCTTACTCGACGCATCATCTGAAGAACGAAGTGTAGACAATATATCTGAAGATCAGATTGAAATATATTTGAAAAACTTTTGACATAATCGATACTCTAAATTGGTATGATATGTAGTTGTTTAGAGTAAAAAAAAACACACAGGAAAAAGAACAGCTGCTCAACAGATTCGACTAAAGGATAAAATAAAGACAGGTTAATTAAATCCGACTAAAGCATTACTCATAACAAGGCGTCATAAGCATACAACTATTATTTATTGTTCAAAGATGTGTTAACTAAACTTGGTTAATGCGAATAAGTTGGTAAAAATCTAAATGTAACCAGCTGTCTTTTTGAGGAGATGCGAATCATCAAAGATCTCATATACGTCTCTTCAGCAAACATTTATTTGAGAAAATATTTCAAAGGTCGTGCCTTCTCTTGAGATTCCTTCTAAAAGATGTATTTAACCAAAAGACACGTCTTTCTAATGAATGGTGCGATTCAAGAATACAACGAATGGGTTTATGAAAGAACACGTCTTTTATATTTCAGACTCAAACGGCCTAGTTGAAGAGGAAAAACGTTTGTTTTGAAAAGTCATAATGATCTTTTTAAAGAGGTGCGAATAAGTTTTGAAGAGACAAGATTGCTCCATCAAGTGTTGCATCTTTTGAATAAGATATATATTCAATTCCCAAATCAAGTCCAAAGTGTGGTTTTTATCGAATATCATTTTCATAAATAGGGAGAGTGCTGGGTGTAAAATATACATCATCTAAAAGTGCTGTATGTGAGGGAGCCGTGTGTTGTGTTTTGGAACAAATGCTTTATCTTTGAAATACAATCAAGTGTAAGATGTGTTGTGGACTTTATTGAAAATTACTTGTGAAGTAGATGTGCAAGTAAGGAAAAACCTTTGTGCGAGTGTAAATGTATATTTTCTGAAACTGCAGATTAGAGAGTGCTGGGTTGTGTGTGATGGGATTTAATTGAAGATTTTCAGTATTGTTGTATAGATTACAGATATATCATCAAAGACAGCTATTTGCTGGGTGTTAAGGAGATTATTGAATATTACTTGTGATAAAGAAAGGAAATAATCTGAATTGGAATTGTAATAAGACAGTTTTGAAAGAAGAACTTGTTCCAATTCTGTGAAGAGTTCATGCAGGTGCAAAGAGAAATACATGCAGATTGAAGCAGAGTTTTGTGTAGATTTATTTACATTTTGAGCAGATTTATGAAGAGATGATTGCTGATTGAGAAGTGATTTGTGAAGATAATTCAAGGACAGTCCAAGAGGAGTGTGTGCAAATTTGTATGAGAGAATATAAGAGGCAGATCTGTAAAGTAAATTCATCATATGCTGATATATATGAACATCATTTGAGAAAGATAAATTCAAGAAGAGGAAGATTGTAAAGTCCATCATCCGTTGAGGAAGCAACATTAAAGGTGGAACACTATTCATTCAAATTATAATCTTTGCTAAGTTGGTGCTTGGCAAGTTGGGGTTGGTGCACCTTGTAGGTTGTTGCCTACTAAATCAGCATTAGGGGTTGAAGCTCCTTGTAGGTTGGTTCCTACTAAATCAAGATTAAGGGTTGGTGCTCTTTGTAGGTTGGTGCCTACTAAACTACATATTTGGTGATTCAAGTAGGTTGGTGCCTACATTCATTGTAAAAGTTTATATAACTCATAAAGTACAATATTTGTACCGTGTTTTTGTCCCGCAAGGGTTTCCACGTAAAATCTTGGTGTCAACTTGTTCATATTGAGATATTCTTGTATAGTTGATTTGTGTTAGAATTTGAAGTTGATAAAGGTTGTTGGTGATAAAAGTTTAGAGTTGTTGAAAAGTGTGAAAGTTTGTAAGATTTACTGATTCACCCTGTCCCTCCCCCCCCTCTGTGTAAATCGTTTGTGCTCTTCATTCTCCTTGAGCGGGGATTGCTTTTATCACCTCTTTCATGATACGGGTTCTCCTCCTTGAGTGAGGATTGCATTTATCACCTCATTTTGTGATATGGGTTCTCCTCCTCGAGCGGGGATTGCTTTTATCACTCACACTTGGTGGTACAGGTTCTACTCCCGAGCGGGTTTTGCTTTCACCACATGCTTTGTCCATTTTGGTTACACTCTTTCTCTCTATCTTCTTGGCTGTCCGTGGAGGTGGGAACACCAAAATGGGGGTTTGACTGAGGCAAACCCCTATACAACCCCAACACTTTCTTCAGATATCTTATAGACACAGGTTTTGAAGACATTCGTTTGGTGGAGGCTTCATCACTCGTGTGGTTGTAAGTATTTCTTTCCTTTTTTCTCCCTATCTCTAACATTTCTATTTCACTTTATTTTAGTTCTATTGCATTCTATCACTTTATCACATTCTGTAAATTCTTAGCAATCAGATAGCTAGCAGTCATTTAGGCATTTTCTGTGATAAACTCGTTCTCTGGTTCGTACGAGATGCCAACACGCTGCGCTGTCATCCGTATTCTGCGTTGACGTCCTTTGGCCGAGAGCTTGTCAATTTGTCCTATAAAATCTTTGTGACCTGCTCTTTCAAATTCTGAAACTCTCGTTGTTGTCCCTAAGGTAGTTTAGGGCAGTTTGCCCCGTGAGGCTCTCTGAATGAAGAGAACTCGTGAGTAGCGATTCCCCCTCTTCTACAATTACAAATTTAGAAATTATAATGCTACAACCACATGTGCTTGATTCACTACAAAGAAAACTCAATCTCTCAGAAAATTCTACAATTCAAAGCCACAATCTGCACTAATGGAGCTATTTTGCATAACCTTTGTTCTCCCCTTCATTTGGCACCAATAATTGCCTTAGAATATTCTAGAATGTATAAATCCCCTTTTTGTTTTGGTGCCCAAAGGTCCAGTCATTTGTTTTCCTGCCTAGGAAGATATTTCATTTGAAATTCACATTTTGGTAATACAACTTCCTGGAGCCATAACTTTTGACTAAGCTGTTCGATTTGCTATTATAATATATCGTTGGAAAGCTCACAAAGAGATCTACAATGCCAAAATCATTTGAAGATCATTTCGTCCACTTTTCGAGCTTTTACAAAGCTTTTAAGGGTTTTGAATTTGAGTTTGAAACTTATAGGAGAAATTTATCGAGACAAAAAACTGTAATATCTCTCAAGCGGTACAAGATATTGAGATGATACTTTCACCATCGGGTTCATTTTTCAATGTCGCTCCTTGGGGTAAATTTTCAAGTCCACATGTACCTGTTTAAGCCGACTTACTAAAAATAGCAAGCAATCACTTTTGGCCTTTTCAGACTTCTAATTGTCTTGCATTCCTTAAGTGTCATCATGGGACCCAAAACAACTAAAGAAAATCAGGAAAAACAATTTTTATTTTGGGTGATGGAAGATTGCCCTTACACTAGAAGATGCTCCTGCATTAGACACCTAGGGTAAATTGAGAAGTGAACTTGTCATATCTTTGGTGTTGAGGAAAACTAAGACGAACAACCTCTGTCTTAGACAACCATGAGGAATCTTCAACAGGTACCCGTTTCTTGTACTTATGCCCACACAGCTATTCAAGATCTCTTCTATCTCTTCCTTCCTTGAAAGGCGTCATAATATTCCATTGTTCTTTTATTGGTCCATCCTCCATATCTCCTTCATGATACTCTGTCAAATCAACAATGTTGAAGACAAGAGAGATGTTTATCGCACTCTACAACTCTATTTCATAAGCATTTCCTGAATAATACTCCTTCAGGATCTTGCATGGTCCAAATTTCTTCATTTTCAACTTGTTATACATTCCCATTAGGAACCTTTCTTCCCAAAGGGTGAACCATTACTTCATCTCTGCTTTTGATTTGCCTTAGCCCTGTACAAAGAATTCATCTTATTGATATGATTTCTTACCTCTTCGTGCAAGTTCTTCAAGTGCTTTGCAAACTCTTCAGCCTTAGCATTGCTCTTTTTCCCTTTGTCCATCTTCCTCAAACTACTCTCATATACAATTTGGAATGGGGATTCACTAGTACTCTTGTTAAAAAAATTGTTGTAAGAAAATTCTACATATGGTAAAATCAAATCCTATCCCTTGGGCTTATCTCTTACTAACTATCTCAACAGGTTGCAAAAACTCCTATTCCCACCTCTGTTTGTCCATCAGTTTGTAGCAGGTGTGGAGAATTGAACTTCAAATCTGTTTTCAACTTCTTCCATAAGGTCCTCCAGAAATAACAAACAAGTTTGGCATTTCTGTCTGAAACTATACTCTTTGGTAGACCATATAGTCTAACCAACTCTTTGAAAAACAACTTTGCAATGTGAACGATATTGCTAGTCTTATGACACAAAATAAAATGTTCCATTTTTGAAAATCTGTCAACCACCACAAATATTGAATCGTGTCCTCTCTGTGTCCTTGGTAAACCAAGAACAAAGTCCATGCTAATGTCTTTCCATGGCCTATTTGGTATAGGTAATGGCTTATATAACCCAATATTCTAACTTGCTACTTTAGCCATTTGGCATATTTGCAACTTTGTACAAACTTCCTCACATCTTGCTATAACTCTGGCTAGTAATAATTCTCACTAACAAGAGAAATGGTCTAATCTTGACCACAGTGTCCAACCAATTCTCCACTATGCTTCTCCTTGATTAGGTTCTCCCATAGACCTCCTCAGAATACACAACTGGCTTCCTCTAAACAACATCCCATCTTGGATTAAGAAATCCAACCATTTTTTCCTATCCAAAGTAACAGGGTCTAAGCAAGCTCTCCAAGCCTTTGCAAAGTCAAGGTCTTTAGGATACAAACTCTCGAGTTCATCAAACCCAACAACTTCGGCCTTCATCTCTATCAACAAATTTTGCCTTCTACTTTAGGCATTTGCAACTCTGTTTGACCTTCCACTTCTGTGCTTCAAAACAAAAGTATAACTTTGCAAAAACTCCACTCTTTTGGCAACAAATAGCGTCTCCATTTCTTCAAAGCTTGAACTATAGCATAAAACTCTTGATCATAGACAATACTTTTTCTTGGCATCATTAAGCTTCTCACTAAAATAGACAACGTGCTTACCTTCTAGACTCAAAACAACTCCTATGGCACTGCCAATAGTATCACAATCTACTTGAAATACCTTATTAAAATATGGAATTGCCAAAATAGGTTGCCTTGTGACTTTCTTCTTCAACATATCAAAACTCTTGGTAGCTCCTGTAGTCCACTTAAACTCCTTTCTATCCCCTCTCATTGTTTCAGTTAGGGGTGCACAAATCCTAATAAATTTTTTAATAAATTTTTTGTAAAACCTGCTAGCCCATGAAATTATCTTGCCTCTGTAACACTCCTCAGTGTAGGCCATTCAATGATAGACCTCACTTTTTTGGATCCATTTTAAGACCCTCAATTGAGATAACAAATCCCAGATACACCAACTCTTTCTTTACAAAGCTGCATTTCTTCAAATTAATCAACAACTTCTCCTCCTTGTGCTTCTCAAAAACTCTTTGGATATGCATTAGGTGCTCCTCCAATTCCTTACTGAAAATTAAAATGTCATCCAAATAAACAATAACAAATTTTCATAAAAAATCTTTCAATACCTCATCCATAAGTCACATAAATGTGCTCGGTGCATCGGTTAGCCCAAATGGCATGACTAACCACTTGTACAAGCCCTCTTTAGTCTTGAAGGTTGTCTTCCACTCATCTCCTTCTTTGATATGGATTTGATGATACCCACTCTTTAGGTCAATCTTTGTGAAGTACTTGGCTCCACTCAAACAATCCATAAGGCCATCCATCTTTGGAAATAGAGATCTATATTTGATTGCAATCTTGTTAATGGTTCGAGAGTCTGTACATATTCTCCATTGTCCATCTTTCTTTGATGCTAGTATTGTAGGTATTGTGCATAGACTCAAACTTTCTTGAATCAATCATTTCTTCAATAGCTCTTGAACTTGTCTATTTAGCTCCTCATTCTTTACAGGAGTCATTCTATGGGCTGCCTTATTTGGCAAATTGGCTCCTGGTATCAAATCCACCTGGTGACTAATCTTCCTCACTGTGGCAAACCCACGAGTACATTATTTGACGCTATGTCCAAAACTCCCCTAACAGATCTGAGACTTCTATTGGTACATCTTCACCTTCTTTATTAACTCTAGGAATCAATGCATAACGCATATGCTTGTGCTACATACCATCCAAAAAATTTCTACCATCAACTAAACAAATTCTTGCACTATTGCATACTTTTTCTTTCACTTCCTTGAGGGGCTTCAACTTGTGGCGAACTCCATCTTTTGTTAGGGAATAAGTGTTGGCATGTCCATTTTCTGCACGTCGATCAAATTGCCATGGCCTCCCCAATAACATATGACAAGCGTTCATAGGCATGATGTCACATAGTACTTCATCACAGTAATTCCCAATCTTGAAGTTCATTAAACATTACTCATTGACCAAAGCTCTATGGTCCTTCTGTAGACATGCAATTTGATATGGATGTGGATGTATCCTTCTCTCCAACTACAATTTGTTAACCATCTCCTTTGAAACAAGATCATCAGTGCTACCACTATCAATGATAACATTACAAACTTTACCTTCACATTTGCACCTTGTGTGAAATAAACTCTTCCTTTGAATTGGAACTTTCTTCTCATTTAGCAAGACTCTCCTCTCCTTGTGACAAGAACTTCTCCTCTTTCTGCATCTTCAGAATGCTCAGATTCAACATGTTCATCTACAATGCAACTCATACATTGCCTTCAGGTCTTCTACTTGTCCTTCCTTGATGTTGTGGACACTTGTATGCTCAATGTCCTTCTCCACATTAGAAACAGGTTCCATGAAAGTCTCTTCTTTCGGGGCTTCGTCCAAACCTTCCTCTTCCTCTTTGGTCACCATTAGTTTTGTCACGAGGCCATAGGTATTATCTCCTTTCTGGTTTGATTGCTACTAGCTTCTTCCTTCTCTTGGTCTTTATTTCGTACTCCATATGATCTTTCACAAGTTCTTCCACCGCGACTCTTCCTCTCTGCTTGATTTCAAATCTTCTATTCAACTTCTTTTCTACCTTTAGAGCAAATTGATAAGTATCTTCAATAATAGTCATCTCGACCAAACTTAGCTCCTCTTGAATGCTTGGCTTCAACCCATTATAATGGGCTACCTTCTCCTTGTTAGCCTCAAAATGCCCTGTTCTAATCATGACCTTGTAAAACTCTTCTGTGTACTCTTTGATAGACCTACTTGCTTGCTTTAGACCTTGCATCCTTTTCAACAACTCTAACTCATAATCAACAAGAATGAACTTTCTCTTTAGCTTTTCCACCATCTGACCCCATCTTGTTATTTTTTCTTTCCCTCTTCTATTTCTTTCTAACTATATTTCCTTCCACCAAATTTTGGTATGACCTTTTAGCACGGTATTTGCAAATTTGACCCTCTTAGGATCTTCTACCTTATACTCAAAGTACTACTCCATATCATTGATCCAATTGATCAACACTCTTGTGTTAAGATTTCAAAAAAATGTAGGAACATCAATATTTGACCTTTTTCCAATCTTGGAGATGGCCTTAAATATTTTGACTTGCTCGAAATCTATTGCATCCTGTTGTTCTTCAAACTGTGCTTCTTCAACTTCATCTTTACTTTCATCTCCTCTTCTTGTCTCAAACCCTCTACGCAACTCCTCTTGCAATGCTTGAACTTGTTTAGCCAAGGCTCTAAAACCCTCTTTGCTACAGCAATATTCCTTCCATCACCATGGTTTTTTCGTGGAGGCATCCTAATCACTTTTCTCACAAACCTACAACCAGAAGTCTTGGTGCAAACTCCCTCACATTCGGTGATTTGTTTACACATTCAGGAACTCCCGCTTTGATACCACTTGATGAGGGGATACTCCTCCCAACACCCACACATATCGCAAGAATAGATATTAACACTGAAAATGTAGGAGGGAAAACAACCCACTTTCAATTTCTTCCAAAAAATGAAATTACAAATTCAAAAATTATAATGCTACAACTACATGGGCTTGACTCACTATAAAGAAAATTCAATCTCTAAGAAAACTCTACAATTCGGAGCTACAATTTGCACTAATAAATGGAGCTATCTTCCACAACCCTTGTTCTCTCCTTTATTTGGCACCAACAACCGTCTTAGAATATTCTAGAAAGTGTAACTCCCCTTTTTGTTTCGGTGGTTAGAGGTTTAGCCGTTCGTTTTTCTTGCCTAGGAAGAAATTTCATTTGAAATTCATGGCAGTACAACTTCCCAGAGCCATAACTTTTGACTTAGGTGTTTGATTTGCTTTTATAATATATTGTTGGAAAGGTCACAAAGAGATCTAGAACGTCGAAATCATTTGAAGATGAAATATGCTCCTTAGTTTTTTTCTTGGAAATTTCACAACACAAACCAGCACTACGCCAATGATTAGCGTTAGCTCCAAAATAGAAACCCAATTTAAAATGATCTCAACGCCAAGAATGCACACTCAATCCCAAAGAAAGAGAGGTGTTGTCATATGGCGGAGAAAACTAAACAATAATTGAAATGAAATTACAATTGAATGGAGCTAGGCGGTGAACCAGCCATGAAAGATTTCCGCACTTCCACTGATTTAGTGGGGGGAAGAGATTACAAAACAAACTAATTCATCCGCTGCGGCGGGCATCCACTCGTGAGTGGGAATTCACCATTTTTCAGTGGGTACAAAAAAGAGATTAACAAGTTCTTTTTCCACATTGACGGTAAACCATCTAGGGGTTACAAATGTTTGAGTTAAATCACAAAGTAGTTGCAGAAATATAAATGACTAAACAGTACTATTGTTTCAGCCTTACAATGCTAAGTATCTGCAAGTACAAAATGTTTGTTACAATGAATCTACAATAGCAAATCTGCTCCAAACTTCTGCAATGTTTATACTACATTCCCAATTACAAATTTGAGTAGAAATTCCAAGGAAACATAGCAAGAGAAGAGAATTACCATGTCTGATTTACAAAACCAGCAAACTAAATGTTCAGACCAGCAAGTAATCTCCTCTCATTTGTTCAAATCTCCACCCAAAGAGCTCCCATCTCCTCCAAATCGAATGCACATAGCACTAGAAGCATAATCACCCAAGAAATAGAGCATGACATGGAAAAGTTGAGTCTGATATATGTAAAACGAGCAACCAATATGCAGACCAGCAAACTTAAGCATCAACAAAACACAAATAAACCCTCTAGGATATGGCGCCCTTCACCCAAGAGTACATTAATGCAAAAAAATTGATTAATGGATGGCACAAGACACCAAAACCAACACAAGAATTTGGTACGGCCCTAGAAGAGGGTGACCTCTCTAAGAAATTAGAGACTCCAAAATAAAATCTGCAAAGCACAAGAATGATCGCCAATAGCATAGGAAATGATTGAGCAAATACCCATATGCAAATTAAAATCACTTCAAAAGCTGTAAATGAAAACTCGTTTCAGCCATGCTTGAACCAGCAAGTACAAAACTGGAAATTATTACCAAAATCTTTGTAACAGCCTAACTGATCTACAGTTATAAAATTAACTATAACTAGGGTTTTGCAACTAATTCTCAAGATGTAACTAACTTCAAAATATTTTTTTTGAAGAAAGCCGATGTCAGCTGAAAAAGAAATTCTACCGTTCACATAAACTCTTAACAGATTTTTGTTTTTTGTCAAACTAGGGTTTGCAAGGTATTTAATTAATTTAAGAATTCAACATTTATTCAATTGAAAATAACTGACTAACTATATTTGCCATTTCATCACTCACATTTCCATGAATATACTACTGCATATAGAAAATAATAAATGAACAAGCAATACCTGGAATGGAGCACAAAAGGGTTTGTTATTTGTCATCATCTTCAAGTAGAGTTTCTTGAGCTACCTCCTCATTTGGGAAAAAGGGATTATCATCAAGGGCTTTACCGCCCAACCAAGACCTACTGGTCTTCCCATGTTCTTCAACTAAAGAAACCTGACCCTTCTCGAGGGCAATTCAACAAGGATCATATGTCATCATGTATCTGAGCTTGGTGTCCATGCACCTATATTGCTGGTCGATCCCCTCTTTTGTAGGTTCCTCCTATCCAAAGGGATCATTCTGACTAGAGTATATCTAGTACATGGGTACTGACTTTTGCCTAACAGGCATCTACCTTGGCCAAGGATTTTTAATTGCTTCTGGCACTACTGTGCCGACTTCACTAGCACTACTGTGCTGTCAGTATACACCCTTGTTTGACACGACTGCCTCAAGATTTGGTTTCTTATTTCATGTATCTTTGTTGACGAAGCAAAATGCTCTTAGGTTCATAACCTTACAGTTTATTGTTGTTTTAGAATTGGATCCTTTTCCTTTAAGAAGGTCTACTGAAGTCTCAATAGAGAGAATGAGGAAAGAATACTGATTAGTTTAAGAATTCATTTCTGTTTTCAAAATCAACATAAGGATCAGGTATGAATTATATATACTTTTCAGATCAGACTAGAAAGAGTGGAAATATTTGAATTAGGCAGAGTGATAACATATGAGCGTCCAAGGAGGCTTATTTAAGCACGAATGGCCTAAATTGCGATACCAGGCTGACATTTTGAACAGGAGTTCATAACGGCTAAGTTCAGGATAAGGAGGATATTATCATCAAAAGATATAATGCGGCTGCAACAGGGTTTGAGGTTAGGCGAGCTTCCAACTTGTTAACAAAGTAACTACAAGTTGTGGTGTCACAAATCAATGGTGTAACATCATAGTTTAGTTTCCAAGACAAATTCCTATAGTTACGAGAACAGAAAAGATAATGAGAGAATTAGTCGGCTTAGAATGTTCAAGGTACAAAAATGCAGGATACCAGATGAAGATTTTCTTAGTTACAGAGCAGTAAGGAAGTAGTACGCAGCATTTGGTCTATAAACCCTACAGGAAATGAGAAATAGCTACTGCCATAATAATGATGAAAATATTCCTAACATAATTATAGATTCCTGTATTCAACAAAAACAGAGAGGAACACATTTTCTTCCAACAGATAGGTATTACGGTCAAGCTTCATCTTGCAATATCGAAACATATTCAAAGGTAAATATAAACAAGATACAAAAACGTGCCTGGCTGCGTCTGAGACTGAATGATTAAGAAGAACCCTTGCTCAATTATCAGCTATTGATGGCACGCAAACTCCTTAGTTCGATTCAAGTGGAATCCCGTACTAACAAGAGGTAGTTTGAGAGAGAGAGAGAGAGTCGTTCTTGGAAAGCTCCTAAATCCGAAGATGATGCTAAATCCTTAGGTAGGTACTCAGCGACGAATGAGAAAGAAAATGGTACCCTAGCTATGGCAGATAGAAGATATTGAGAAAATTTGACTAAACCAAAAGAAGAATCCTCTCGGTCATTTTTCCAAAGAATATAAAGATCATCCCCATAGAAGAAGAAGAATGAGATTTCGATGAAGGGGCCGACACTTAAGAGATTGCCTCTCCGCATTCCCATCATGGCTTCTTAAATGCCAGGCGTTTTTCTTCCAACCCCCAGATGATGGCGGAGTGCTTTGTCCCTTCACTCGTCAGCCTTCTTCCGCACGACCTCCATCGCCCCCAAAAAAATGCGTTTCAATTGTTTTTAACGTATATAATGTTCTTCCATTATTATTATTTAAACTTTAAAATTTAAGCATTTACAATTATATTATTATATTAAAATACCCTTGCTAGGTAAATTTATATTTTAATTTCGACTTTAATAATTAATACTCATTTACCAAGGCCAAGGTTATATCTTTGAGCCGTCATACACAACCCAGAGCTCGATGATAAATAGATCCTTGTCAATTGCGTCCTCTCCTTGATGATAGCCCCTTTTTCCTTCATGCAATGTTGATCCTGCAACCACTTGACACCGGAAATTAGAGTTAGACCATTCCTAACGCATTAATTCACATTACATATAATATCATCATCAACATTATTATCCAATACATTCGCATTTTTAAATAATCATTCACATTCACATTTTCAGTTACCAAAAATAAAACAATTATTTAATCCATTACTTCACGCTCACATGAAAGGCAATTATAATAACAATATTAGCATCCATGAATCCATTATCATAACATATTAAGTCTTTGGGGGAATGTAACAATCTTCAACTTGATGCACAATATGCACTTGTGAATAAGCACACTCTCAATCCACCATCTAGGGAACCATAGTTTCAGGCCCAAAGAATGGAGTAGAATTGCTAAGCTTCCCCTTAGCCAGGTTCTGAATTCAATCCAACAACATTTCAATATAATTTTCCAAAGATAAGAATGAAGGCTCAAAGCATCAATAAATAAGCTTCAGTTGGGTAAATGAAGCAACTTGTAACTCCAACAATAAACTGTTCAAATTCCCCAAGGGATGCCACCTCTCACACATTCACTTTAATTTTGAATTAATAAAATATTTATCATCTTCCTTTAGGTGTCCATTTTCAAGTTGCAACAATAAAACATTTATCAAAATATTAAATGCTCAAATAGACCCCTTAATGTCCCCTCTTTAAAAACAACTTGAAGTCATTAAGCCTAGGCGTGGGGGACAACTTAAAAACATGAAATTGACTAAGTATAAAACTTAGTCCAAGGAGGGAACCAAACCCAACGCCAAAACTGAAACTGATGGATTGCCAAAAATAGCATGATGACCTGAGTTGAACTATTGATGATGCCACTGCCAAAATTAGACTTACTAAAAATAGCCATTGCCAAAAATATTAAGTTCACCTCAAAACCAACAGAAAGCTGAACTGAATTGGAGGCAAGACTTACTAAAAGTGGAAACCTTTGCACATCTGAGTAGCCTACGGATTTCCGGAAATAGGCTAAAACCAAATGAATAGCGAATGGCCAAAATGGGGACATTATAGAAGATCATTTTGTCCACTTTTCAAGCTTTTACGAGGTTTCTAAGGTCTTCAAATTTGAGTTTGAAACTTTATAGGAGAAATTTCTTGAGACGAAAACTTAAATATCTCCCAAATAGTATAGGATATTGAGATGATTCTTTCACCATCGGGTTCATTTTTCAATGCCGCTCCTAGTGGCATTTTCAGACTTCTGACTATCTTATGTCCTTAAGTGTCATCATGGGACCTAAAACAACTAATGAAAATAAGGAAAAACATTTTTTTTTGTGTGATTCAAGATTGCTCGTACAACATTGGATGCTCCTGCATCAATAGTTGAATAACCAATATTATCGAAACATAATAATTGACATTGCACACTGAGTACAACATTGAGCTTTATTGTAGCTTTTAATTGAGGACAAAATCTCTCATTATTTATTCGGGAATTGGAAGATGGAAACCTTCATTGTTGGCTTCATATAGGGGTCAAAATTGTGTTGATTCCTGAATTTGTATGGAGATTGGAAATTCCAAAAAAAAAATCTACTTATATTTTATGTAAGGATTCATCGTTTGTAGAGTAATCTAGAGTTTGTTATTTTAGTGGCTGGAATAAATAGTGGTACTTTGTACCATCCTATTGATTGGATGCTCCAAATAAAGATAGTGATCATAATTTGGAAGGATGCAAATCTCATTTTAATTGTCAACAAGGGGAAACAGTGACATGGAGCTATCTTTTTCCAGTCGTTGCTTTTGGGTGGAAGATTTATAAATAAACTCGGTTGTAGCTTTCCATTAGGTCTTGGAACCCCCTTATAATTGGCCGTCCCTCATTAAAAAGGAAGAACTAAAAAATAAAAGGGAGTTTGTTGTTTTGGAATGGACGTAGAATAAAGGAGATGTTGTTGGTTGCCACCTCAAAACAAGCCAAAGATCATATGAAGGTTGTGTTGGAGTTTTCAATAGGAAGTTGCATCTTTTTGAGGAGTTTAGTGGGCTATCATTGCTGAAGTTTGGTAAATAGAAACAAAAAGTGAATTGCAGAATATAGTCAAATCGAGCAATCCAGTAGTGACAAGTTTCTATGTTATTTAAATTCTATTAAATATTATTTAAGTAATATTTTCAATATGTTTTGTGATTATTTTATTTGCCATTAATTGTAATATACCTGTTTCCAATTTCACAATAAAAGAAAAACAACTCTGATATAGAAACTCTGCTCAAAACTAAAAGGTTAATGCAAACAGGGGATAAAAAGTTTCAAATCACTGAGAGATTAATGCTAAGAGACAATAACAACGCCCAGATTTAAATGTATTAATCATAACACTATCTTTGACTTCAGCCAGACAATTACAATTGACCTGATTACAATGACTCTTACTGAAATTGCAGATTGTTACAATAGTCCTGTGTCAATCTCACTTGTTCATTCTAGAACGATGCCAATTCTCTGTTGTCTGCGTAGAGGTTTAGATTATAATGTTGGCGGTATGCTTAGACTCCGAACTGAAAGTCACATGAAATGTAGTGATCCTTGTAGTGAAGATCATGACATAGAAGGAACCAGATAGATCCAAAATGTTCAATTGCCAGACACAAGATGAGTCGAATCTGTCTAACCACTTGACGCGTTTCTTTGGCTGAGGGTGCCGACAGTTATGATATTGCTTCACTGGAAACTCAAGACACGTGAGGATTGTGGCACTGCAAGAAAGACATGGCCAGAGCTAAGGCTCGGCCATAGTCGGAATAATCGCAACCTTCGCCCAACTCCTTGTAGACTTCAATTGCATAAACCAGGTCAAAGATGTGTTCCACAATCTGCAAATGAATGACAGGTCAAAATAACTAGGTGTGGAAGATCAGAACAATAAGCTCTAGGCAAGGTTTTTGTCTCACTTGGAGGGCGATCGAGTAGAGGTGAACATCTCTACTGATCCGTTGTGTATTATTCCAATTCTTCGATGATCACACCAAGCAAATGATCCCACATAAATACAATGCCAACCAAAGGGGTCGGCCAACCAAGATTAAATTCAAATATTATTCTTTAGTGCCAACTATAAAGGGTCGGCCAGATGAGATATCAAATTTAAGTGTTATTTATTAATAATTTCAATTTTATTATTATCTATTATTGTAGTGTTTATAAACACTTTTAATTATTTCCCTCCATATTTAGTTTGAAACATTCAAGACATGACATTAGTAGAATCATTTTGGCTACAAAAATAAATTCAGTTAGCATTTATTTATTTAAATATTGCAATGGAAAAATGAAAAAGTAGACTCATTGGAAAATTATAGAAAGAAAATATATTCCAGTTGCTGAGGATTTTTAAAGAGATATTTCATACGTCTAATTATCTCAATGGAGTTAGGAAAATGAACTTTTGTGAAAAGGGAAACAACAAAATTGACCAAGAGGTCACTTTCGTGTAACCTTTTTCCCTTGATGAATTCTACAAATTGGTTAGAATACTTGATGTAGGAACTATAGATTTACCCACAAGTGAGATTGGCTTAGCTAGGTAGGCAATGAGCTTGTGAGTAGGGGAATCTATAGTGTCCACAATGGGTTGAAGAGGAATGCTAGTCTTGTGGATTTTTGGAACACCACAATAGTGGGTGGTAACCTCTTTGGAAGACAAAAACCTTTTAGGTAGCATCATTGAAAGAATCAAGAGAATGACTATATTAAATTTTTTCAAAATTTTGGAGATGGGGTTGTGGGTCAAGATTTTATAGTTCCTATTGTTGTAAAAAAGATCAAGCATCTTGGAGATATAGTCATGCATGTTCATGATAATTGTAATATTTCCTTTGTCTTCCTTGCCAATGACAAGTTCATTGTTGCTCATTAAACTCTTAAAGGCAAAGAGCTTGACTTTGGGAATTTTGCACTTGGGTGGCTTGATATGCCTTATGAAGAGCACACAATTATACTAAGGGAAGGGGGCGAGGGGGGGTGAGTGAATCAATATAAGATAATCTTTTACTTTTTCAAAGCTTAGCAACCACAACAATATCAATCACATGATATCTAACAATTATGCAACACATGGTTTACATGGAAACCCTTACCAGACAAAACCATGGCAAAATATTGCTTATATAAAACTTATCTTACAATCTTCGTAGGCACAAACTCATTGGAGACACCAATCCTCGCTTACAAGATTTGCAAGCACCAACCTACTGGAGACACCAATCCTTACAATTGAGCACCAACTAAGTAAGAGACACCAATCTCTTGTAAATTGGAAGGCACTGACCTCTCCAATGTCTGCTCCAAAACTTCACTTATTTCTGCTCCAATTTTGCCTAAAATTTTGCTCCAAATCTCCCTTATATCTCTGCTCAAGTTCACCTTATATCTTTGCTCCAAATCTGCCTTATATCTCTGCACAAGTTCACCATATATTTTTGCTCCAAAATGATGCAATTTCTGGTCTAAATTTTACTCCAAATCAGGCACAATGTCTGCTATAAATCTTGCATAAAGGTCTGCTCCATTTTAGGCACAATGTCTACTATAAATCTGCTCCTTTCCTTCATAAATCTGCTCTTCTTCTCCTAATCCCTGCTCTTAAAATGAATGATTTTGCATTGAAGAACTTGCTTTCTAACCTCCAAAATAACTTGTATTTATATCCAAATCATGCACTTTATCAAAAGTAGGTCGGCCACGATTTGACATAAGATTTATTTTAAATATTTAAATTCACCTTTCAAGGTGGGTTGGCCATCTTTGATAAATATTAATTTTAATTTCTACCTTTTAAATCTAATGCTGCCATAAGTAGATGGAGGTCGGCCATAATTAAATTAAATCAAACTCTTATTATTCCTTGTCTTCAATCAACGGACTTTTCATCATGGAAGTCTTCATTTGACATCAATGGTAATAATTCTCACAATCTTGTCCATACGCCTTTGACATTAATGACAATGTTTCCAACAATCTCCCCCTTTGTCATTGAAGGCAACACAGACATAATTTTCTCCTTTTGTTACTGTTCCCCCTTACTCTATCTCTCCCCCTTTGAAATCAATGGCAAAGTAATGTAACATCTTTTTCTCCTTCACAACAAAATACTCCTTTTCTATGATGCTCCCCTTGATTGTGACTCTTTCTTACTATAGCATTTCCTTTCGACATTAATGGCATCATTCTTCCTTTCCTATTAACTCTCCCCCTTTGTGCAACTTTCCTCCTTTGACATCAATGGCAACCATCATATAGAATATGCATTAGTTGATCTATCTTAGAATTGTCTTTTCTTCGGAGCTGAAGGAGATTGCATTGATTAGCTTCCCATTTCTCTACTTCTCCCTCTTTGACAACAATGGAAAAAAAAGGACCTTTCTTCTTTATGGGGCTGAAAGATGATGCAATAGTAAGCTCCTCTTGAAATCATGCTTCTCCTTACAAAATTAGTGATGCTTCTTGTGTATGGAGCACAAGCATGGATTTTCTTTCTCTTGCTCTTATTTCCTCTTCCAAACTTTTGTAGGTTCTCCCTTTTGTTTGGCTATGGTAGCCTCTTTTTTGTTTAGTCTAGGTGGTTTCACAAAACCACTTTTACAAAAGCCTGAAATGTGACCACAATTTTTGCACTTGTAACATATAACATTGTAATCCACTAAAGGAACACATGAGTT
This sequence comes from Sequoia sempervirens, assembly GCA_007258455.2. Classification (NCBI taxonomy): domain Eukaryota; kingdom Viridiplantae; phylum Streptophyta; class Pinopsida; order Cupressales; family Cupressaceae; genus Sequoia; species Sequoia sempervirens. Next base: position 1,330 of record VDFB02383219.1, on the reverse strand, counting down.
GTAGTCCCTACTTGAGAACCCAAAATCTTTCCTTGCATGTACTCTACAATTCACTGCTTTATGACCTAAATGATTGCATGAATAGAAATTTCCATAGAAAGAGTGATTGAACTTGGTCATTGGTACTTGTCTTGAAGGGAATGATCCTCTGAATCTTTCATAGTTGTCCTTGTGAGGACTGCTATTCTTCTATGGGATATTACTTCCCTTTTTCTTGGTGCTACTATTGATGGAATCCTTGAGCGCATCTACATATCCCTAAAGCTTTTCTTCATTTTTTTTCTTTGGTAACTCTATAGCCTTAGAGCTTGAGCCTTCTTTGATTGTCTTCTGTTTTTCTTCAAAACCAAGACCTATCTTGATAAAATGTGGCCATTGGGAGTTTATAATATCTTCTAGAATTTTGGAGCTCTTTTCAAACTTCATGCTTCAATTTAATTGATTATTCGATTTTTCCAACTCTTTCCTTAAGGAAACAACTTCAAGCTCCAACTTCTCACATTCCAATTCCTTTGCCTTCAGTTGATCTCATACAACTTCTTCAATTCGTTTTGCTTCCTCAAGTTGAATCTTCAGATCCATGATCATCCTTTCTGGTGCTTCAGGACTTTGAGATGATTTTACTTTAGTTTTGCTATCCTCTTGAAGCAGTGATTTTAGTCTCAAATTCCTTTTCTCGAGCTTCTCAATCTTATTATAGGCAAATTGGAGTTCCTTCTCAAGATCCTCTTCTTCATCATCTTCAGTATGTTCTTTCGAATCTCTTTCTTCCTCTCTTTCATCTTCATCCTTCTTTACCTCCATTGCCATAAAGATTATCTCCTCTCTATTGCTATCGAAGAAGCTTCCATTGCTTTCTTCGGATGAACTACTTGTTTCTTGAATGTAGAGCTTCTTTTGATGCCTTCAGAAGTTCTTCTTTGCTTGTTCCCTCGTGCACTCTTTTTTTTGTTATGATAATATTTCCTTCCTTTCCTTTTGTTGTATTCTTTTTCCTCTTCACTACTTTCACTCTCGGCTTGTGGACATTTAGAAGCATGTCATGTCCCCAATTTGATTTGAAATTCAAATTTTGCAAGGGCGGGAAAAAGTGTTTTTGAATACTAGTTTTCATATTTTCATTAGATATAATAATAATATTTTAAATAATAAGTAATAAATAAAATAAATAAAAATACTCTATTGGGGTCGGCCAAGTTTGGAGGGAAATTAAAAAAAATATATAAATAAATAAATAAAGGAGGTCGACCTTGTTAAGGTTATTTTGGGAGGGCTATAAAAGAAAGTGAAGTGCAAGTCATTTGGATCCATTCATATCGAATTTCATTTT
>VDFB02383218.1:0-61035 GCA_007258455.2 Sequoia sempervirens | reverse complement strand
TGACCAAAAAAATTACTTGAACACGTTCTAATAGGTATGTTTACGCTAGGTCTGGTCCTCTTTCACACCCAGACACACAGAATTGGTTCGAGCTACGTTCAACCAGCTTGATCCCTTATGATGGCATGCAAAACAATCGAAAATAGAAACATACGCACGATGGTTGATTAGAATCCATTCTTGTAGAATGGTTTTAGCTTTCTTTGATTAGAATCCATTCTTATGGAATTCTATTAAGTTCCAAGCAACTTACAAGAAGATTTCAGAAATAGGTCTGAACTTGCTCATACAAGGGTTTGAGTGTAATATGTTGAAATAGGCCATTCAACCTATTGTTCATATTGTGTCTTGGTGATATGGGCCTAATGTAAGTAGGCTAGGGAGTAGGAATAAGAAAATAGCATTGGTAAAGGCATTGGAAGAGATTACTAACGCTGCCCCTATTAAAAATTTAGAATTGAGGCCCCTTAAAAGCAAGGCTAGAAGAGGTGAAAAGAAGAAATTGCTTGAAATAAAGTTAGAATATGTTGGAAATAGGATGATATTGTGGAATTTGATGTGTTCAAAAGATCTGCAAGGATAGGGGAGGTCAAAATTATGTTATGACATGATGCCCTAGTTGGGAAAACAAGGGTTTTGAATTAAAAAGAGAGGTTTGAGGGAGTAAAAGTGGGTAAAGCTAGAGGGCAGCATAATTTGGTGGTCAATTAAGTTTGTGCAAGTAGAATGAAGAGTGTTGGAAGAGGTTTTGAGGTTGTATGAGGTTTGGGTTCGGGTTTAGGGGTTCAATTCGCCGATTTGGCCAAAAAAATTTGGAGGGGGGTTCGATTCATTTTGGGTTTGTTGGTACAAAAAACATGTAAAAACAAAATATATATGTAGCCTAGAAGCATGAATTGGGATTAGAATATCACATAACATCATACAAACAACAAAACTACCATAACATTGAATGTCATTTAAAACATGCATGATAATTCTTCACCATTGAAACTTGAATTGTGGTAGCTTGATATACAGAGTCTATTGATGCTAGAGTTCAATTTGTATGATTTTGAAAAAAAAAGTCAACTAAGTAGAGTTATCAGTGTTCTTCAGAAATCATAAGAATTGGTTTAGTACACTAGCCATTTTGATGTCTTCTTGTAGTCTCAAACATTATTTTGTATCATTGTTACATTGGTCTTGAGAGTGGTAGCTTAATATAGCTCCACAATAAAAAAATTGGTTTACTTGTGCAGTGTAACAGTGGCATATGCAGATTTTTCTTTCAAAGAATCAAAGGGTGACTGCACAATTGAAGTGTAAAACACATATCTTTTTGTAATATCAAGGATATTTTTTGACACTTCCATGCATTGCTAATCTAAAAGGAAAATTATTTTGCCTAATCTATATGCAACCATGCTTTTGACATCGTCAAAAAGAGCAAAACTTCTTGAATGATGCAAAGGCATAGCCAAGCAGTTCTAACTCTTCACATGAGAGAAGAGAGATGTTGGAGAGTACATCAATTCAGTGAGAACATAAGTGTAATGTGTTTATTTTTTTAGTATTCCTCTGTTTCTCTATAGATGTGTGATAAATTCTCAATTCAATGATGCAAAACCATTTTTGAAAAAAGAAAGTCGTGTCACAATCTTCTTTCATTCTAGCAAGCAAAAATGAAAGCTCAGCCTCTTGGAATGAAAATGCTTGTTTTCAAAACAAATGAATAAGAATGAGGTAGTTAAGGTGTTTGAAGTGATTTAGAGGTCACTTTTAGGGTTCCCTTGGGTGTGGGTCAAAGTCAAACTCCATAAAACATTAAAAAAAGTTCAAAAGAACACGTTTTGGATGCCTAGGCATGTGGGTTATGTCTTGGTTCACCTGGGTTCTGTTTAGGTTCTGCCCAGGTTCTCTTGGGTTTTTCCTGGGCGAACTAGACCCAAAAATGAAGGACCCTGGTCGAACCCACAGGCAAACCAAACCAGGACCAGAACCAGGGCTAAAATAGAAGAACCTGGTAACATAGATAATGTGTCATGAAGTTGACTACTTCATCTACTCTGAATATTATGTTTTGCACATGTTCTGAAGATTATGTATCCTTTGCTTAATTGAGTTGTTCCAATCAAAGGATTAAATATATTGGAATGTTTTTTATGAATCATTTCATGGAATACTATTTGAAAACATTTTTTTTTCTTTTAGATAAAGTTGTTTAGCATCAATCAATTAAATTATTCAAGACAAACCATGAAGGACAACAATGATCAATGCTAGGGCTAACCAATTAATAAGTATACATGTGAATAATTCAAGCATGTACATGTGAATAAGGGAAGCACAAGTAGTCACAAACACATAAGCCTTGAAGTATACACATGAATACATAGTATACACAACTTAATACAATGTATATACACAAATACAAGGCATACACATGAAAACGCGTAAGTCGCAAAGCATACATTGGAACACACATAAGTCACAAACTATACATGTAAGTTGTAAAGTATACACTTGAATGCACATAACTCATATCTATTGAACCATGAATTTATAAGGAAAATATGGACACCATTGATAAAAAAGATTTGTATTAACCAAATAGCCATGTACGCATACATCAATTTATATGTCGATATAAGTATTAACTATAGGTACAAAATAGCCATATAGGCATACAATGTCAAATATATCCAATACAAAATATGTACAAAAATGTCATGTAGGCATACAACAAAGGGCTATGGAATCAAAATTCATTTCTCTCCATAGTCTAGAAATAAATTCTTTCCCTTTGCTTGTCAATCCGATGGCAATAAGTTTGTCACTCGTTTGTGTTGTGCTCGAGGAGTTCTCCTGTTGCTCCTCCTACTATTAAGTTCTTGATGAAGCTTTAACTGTTACAATAAGAAGTAAAGACATTAATATATATAGAAATTACATTATAAAAAAAATGATATATTTAACAAAATAATCCCTTACCACCATCTCACGATCACTCTCCACAAGGGAAATATTTGCATGCCCATGTTGAGGCATGCTCAAGCCCTGTATAAACCATCCAAATAGAAATTAAACTACGAATCAATAATGGTTTGATTTTTCACTAGAACTAACATCTATAACAATGAATGTAAATTGAAATTTAGTAATTTGCCTCATACCCCCCCTATCAGAGCCATCAAGGATTGTATAGCAGATGAAACACTAATATCCATTTCCCTCGTAACATTTGGAGGTGTTTTCGCCACCAACATCTAAAAAATAAAACAACAAATTATTCAATCACAAAAACTACAATAGTGATCCACATCATGACTTATAATGTATGAGATTGTATAGGTATTTTCATGATGTAATAAGGCTTAAATAGCCATTTTTGAGTTTGTAATGGTCTTTGGTATTCATTTTAGGCATAAATTGTAAAGTTGCAGAATCTTAACAAAAGTTGTCAATCAATGCTGTAAAACTGCAAAAAGGTGACAAGCAAATGCAATTGGAAGTTGCTCCTAGACTTATTACTTATGCTATGTGAATTAATTGCATCACTGCTTATGTTGAATTTCTAAAAAGTTATATTGTAGTTGAAATTTTGTCATCTATCAACATCTAGTTATTAGTTATGGAATGTGAAGTAATTCTTTGATTTTGAATGATGTGCAATGCAACGCAATCAACGATATGAATATAAACTACACAAATATATTAAATATAATTCATTAGTTAAACTCTTTAGTCTATTATTTGCATGTAGGTTTGAGTAAATCCACTGGCACTAGGAAGTGTTCCCTTGAAACCTCCAATATTAGCCTATTCAACGTCCAACATCACATATTAAAATACCATTCGTAAAACAATGCTATTAACATGTAATAAATTTATAATTGTTTACTAGTTACATACCCCACCAATAGGTGTACTGCAAAAATAAGTAGGTGGAGGGCTGGTGTATCCAGTCTCAACACTGTGACCCTGCAATTTTATTAAAATCATAAAACTACATTAGTTAATCTAGCATTTCAAAATCAAAATTCAATAAATTAAATTCAATGAACAAGCTAACTTTTACCTAAGTATCAATGCCATACACCTCATGAAAAATGTTAGCTACCCTCTCCATCTCCATAGCTACAGATGGATCCTGCATAGTGGCCTCCTGAGTGTTGGTGGGGTCATATGAACAAGTCGCCCCGCAATATTGACACACATGGGTTTGAAGGCCATGACTCGAAGACTCCTCTGGATGGCACTGTAGAATAGGGCTAGTATGCTAGATGAAACTCTGGCTCAAAGTGTTGATCACTTGTAATGTCTCTACGTCGGCACTCTCCTTCATGATGGAAGGCATAACAATGTGCTCATGAGGCAACCTAGCAAGAGCTCGTCTGCCTTGCCGCGTAGGATCCGGCTGTGCATTGGGTCTATCCTAAGCCGACCATCCACCTCTCCCCTAGAAGTCCCTCATATCAAAATAATTTGGGATTTTGTTCAAAATGAACTCACTGTATAGTTTCCTAAGGAAATACTAGGGGACTTCACAATTGTTGCACTGTGGGTAATCAAAAACCAAGTACCACCTATCATAAAAATAGTTCCTAATCTATTGGTGGTGGCACCAATGAATAGGAAACCTCTTCGAATTAAGGGAAATATTTTGATTTGTGTGTGGGTCAGTGAATAATGAGCACAAATCACCTTTTGTAATTTTTAAATCCTTTACATCTTTATATGATATTTTATCCGCGGAATAGGCCCTAGTCACCTGCCTCCTATCTTGCCATCCAATTATTTGATTGCTAATTGAATCTACATTTTTTAATATATCTTTCAATGAACTTGCTAGGGTCAGTCTTTCTATGGTTGAACCATTTGGATCACTCAACCTGCTAATTAAATCCTCAATTTTCTTTTTGTTGTTCTCAATTTCATTCATTGAACTTTGTTGAGTGCCAGGAGGGTGTTGAGTGAATGGTGGAGGAGGTTGTTGTTGAGGTTGATTTTGTTGTTGAGGTTTATTTTGTTGTTGAGGATCTTGTTCTTGAGGATTTGTTTTCTCTTCTTGTTGAGGATTTTGAGGGTTTGGAGGTTCATTTGAATCTCCTACAAATTCAAAAAAATAAATATCAAATACAACCTAAAACCAAAGAATTCAAAACAAAAAGCAAACAATCCTTACCTCTCACACCTCCTCGTCATTGTGGTGCCATCCTTGCAATGAAATACCAATTGTTGATGAATATTTTTGTTGAATACCTCCTCCTGGAACACGAGCACGAAAGATGGGGGTTTTGGCCGCAGGCACAACAAAAAACACAGTCGAAATGCAAGAACGAATGCATTTCACTTTTTTTTTGCTTTTAACATTTCATAACGTGAGTGCGTTATAATGCGCTTGCATTATGGGCTCGTTGTGGGAGAGCCTCAAGCTCAGCACACCAAGCCATGATGCAAGCACATTATAATGCACTCGCGTGATGACTTTTCAAAACTTTTTTTAAAAAGTGTCCACAAAATTGTTACCCACTTCCATGCACCCACCCTATGGTTAAAATATTAACCAAAGATCATTTTCAAATAGTGAGATATTAAAGTCTCAATGTTCAAAAATATTATAAAAATTATTCAACTTGTATTTTGGACCTTTAATTACCTAATGCTCGATTGTGGTAAAAAATAATCAGTTTTTTATCTAGAACAAACACAATGTAGAGAACTTAATGCTCTTTAGTTTGGAAAAAAAAATGGGCTCAATAGTGTGTCTAGATAAAAATTTATGGCTCCCAGAAATTGAGTTATTTTTGGGTGAGAGTTACAAATTTCAAAAAAAATCTTGAAGAAGACAAATGGCTATTTATGACCAATTTTTGAGCATTTTTTGTAGTGGAATGGTGATGAGAAGGTAGTTATTCATGAGGAAGGAGGTAAGTAGGATCATAAAGTATATTTGAAGAAGAAGAAGGCATAAGGCTCTAGAAACTAGGGGAAAGAAGTTGTAATGTGTTGTAGCATGTGAGGATTTCATCCTCTATTTGTTTTCTCATTTATGTAATGTAATATGTGTTTAGTTCAATAAAATAATATTCATGTTTTCTCATGAGAAATATAAATGGTTTTGTGTTGTACGATTTTCCCCTTCATCAAGTGGTATCAAAGTGGTAATTCCTAAGTGTGTAAATAGAGAGCCAAAAGTGAGGTAGTTTGCACCAAGACTTGTGTTAGTGGGTCAAGTGGTAAAGAGGAAATCAAGATCCCTCCATATAGAAACCTTGGTGGTGGGAGAAATGTTGGAAAATACAAGGGTTGTATAATCATCCAGAGGTAGATTATTGCACTCTAAGAGGGGATATGTATCTAGGATTGGATGTTAGAAGAAGAGAAGAAAGTGAGAGTGACGATGAAGTAGAAGTAGAAGAGCAGTTCAAAAAAGAATAAGATGTAGGAGATAGTGAGAAAATTAAGTTGTTAAGGTCCATTTCCAAGATTGGAAAAAGGAAAAATATTGAAGTCTCTACTTATTCTAGAAATATAAATCGAGAAGAGTTAATTGAATGGGTAAATGATATGGAGGAGTATTCTGAGTATGAGGATGTAGAAGATCCTAAATGGGCCAAACTTGCAAAGACCAAACTAAAAGTTCATTCTAGTATTTGGAGGAGGTATAGTTAGAAAGAAATAGAAGAGGAAAAGAAAAGATTACAAGATGGGATCGGATGGCGAAGAATTTAAAGTAGTTAATTTTGGTTGATTATGAGTTAGAGTTGTTGAATAAGATGCAAGGATTGAAGTAAGGGAACAAATTTGTTAAGAAATACACAAATAATTTTTACAAGGTCATAACTAGAACATGCCATTCTAATTCCAACAAGGAGAAGGTACCCCATTACATCAATGGGTTGAGATTGAGTATCCAAGAGGAGCTAAATTTGGTTAGAATGACTTCCATAGAAGATTCTTATCAATTTTTCATGAAAGTAGAAGAGAATCTATACAAAATATTTGAAAGCAAGTAAAGAGGAAAAGGTCATGGTGGAAATATTAGTAGAAGATCCTATAGAGGTCAAAATTAAGATCAAAAGAAGAATGAAGTTTTTACTAGTTAGAACCAGAAAGGAGATAATGCCTACCATCCTCATGAAAAAAAATAGTAAAAAAAGAGGAAGGAAAAGACCTAGAAGAGGAGATTTCTATGGAAGCTATTTTTAATGTGGAGAAGGAAATCAAGCATACGAGTGTCCACAACATCAAGGAAGGAAAAATAAAATACTTGAAGGTAATGCACAAGTTGTGCATTTAGATGAAGATGGTGAATCCAATATTTTTTTACGATGAAGAAGGAGGAGAATCTCTTATTATAATAAGAGCCCTACTAAATGAGGAGAACTTGAGCTAGTTCAAAGAAAAAAATTGTTCTACACTAGATGTAAAGTTGGAAATAAATTTTGTGATGTTATCATTGATAGTGATATTACTGATAATATTATTTTAGAAGAGATGGTTAACAAATTTTAATTGGAAAGGAGGAGACATCTACATCCATATCAAATTGTATGATTGCAAAAGGACCATAGAGCTTTGGTCAATGAGCGATGCTTAGTAAAGTTTAAGATTGAGAATTACCATAATGAGGTATTGTGTGATATCATGCCTATGAATGCTTGCCATATATTACTGAGGAGGTCATGGAAATTTGATCAACATGTAGTACATGATGGCCGTGCCAACACCTATTCCCTGATGAAGGATGGAGTTTTTCACAATTTGAAGCCCCTAAAGGAGGTGGAATAAAAATCATGTAGTAATATAAGAATTTATTTGGTTGATGGTATAAAATTTATTGATGGTATGAAGCATGAGCATACATACTTTGAATTGATTATTAGAGTCAACAAGGAAGGATACAAAGATGTACCAGTAGAAGTTTTAGATCTATTGGAAGAATTCCAAGATATTGTATCTAACAATGTACCTGAAGGTTTGTCACCAATGGGAAAGATTAGTCACCAAATGTATTTGATAAAAAGAGTGAGTTTACCAAATAAGGCAGCCCATAGAATGACTCCTATAGAGAATGAGGAGATAAATAGACAAGTTCAAGAGCTATTAAAGAAAGGATTCACTTGAGAGATCATGATTCCATGTGTGATACCTATAGTAATAGCACCAAAGAAGGATGAAGAGTTTAGAATGTGTACAAAATCTCAATCCATTAACAAGATTAAAATCAAGTATAAATTTCTATTGTTGAGAATGGATGACATTATGAATTTCTTCGATGGACTCAAGTAATTCACAAAGATTGACCTAACTAGTGGATATCACCATATCTAAATCAAAGAGGGAGACGAATAGAAGACAGCCTTCAAGACTAAGGAGGGAATGTATGAGCATGTTTAGTCATGCCATTTGGGCTAACCAATATACCAAGCACATTCATGTGGCTCATGAACAAGGTATTAAAAGAGTTTTTAGGTAAGTATGTCATTGTTTATTTGGATGACATTTTTATTTTCAGTAAGACCTTGGAGGAGTACCTAATGCATATTTGAAGGTTTTTTGAGAAGTTGAGTGATGCATGAGCATTCATGGTTGACAGCTTATCCTCATCAACCAAAAGAATTTTTTTATTTTTTTTTTGTTTAGTAGATTAATATTTTGAGTGGAATAATGTTTGGAATAATTGAAATAATGTCATTTATCTTGAAAAATGAGGACAAGTTTTCATGAGCTTTTTGGTGAATTTCATGTCATATCGGTGGCATCTCCTAGTGACGCTTCGCCTACCCAAACTTGGGCGTTGGAAATGGGAGGCATATGTGGATGCAATAAATTATTTATGAAAACAATATTTTCTTCAAATTTGGGCACTCAAATTAGGAGTTAAAAATATTTGAGTTTGAAAGGCATATTGTAGAGATAGTGGTATGACAAGAATCTCCTATTTTGAGCAAATTGTCATAATATTGTAAAAGCACTTTCTCTTTGTATTTTCATGAATTTAAAATCCAATTTGGAGGGAATATGGAGGATAGGTCATTCTATTTGGGAGGGAAACTATACCAAATGAAATGAAATGGCATTTCGTGTTGTGCAAGAAATATCAAGTATTTTCATTTCATTTCAAGATTTGGAGGAGAGGATGAAGAATGGGGGTTGGAGGAAAAGGAGATAGTTTTCAGATTTGAAGACTGTGTTTTGGTAGCATTTTTGTTGCAGGTGTGAGAAGGTGAAGACAGCAGCAAAGAGTTCCTTTGAGACCATGTTTGAATATTGATTTAGTGGAAGATTGATTTTGAAGCTATAGGATGAGGTTCAGGGAGATGAAGATAGGAGAGTTTGAGGAAGGCTTGTGGAAGCCATATGTTGTTGTACTACACCATTGTTGCAGGTCTAAGATCAAACCTAAATCATATTGGGATTCTGTAATGAGGAGCCAATAGGCTTGGACTATTGTTTTGTAATGTTGTTTTAAATTTCAATGAGAATTTCTATGATTTTGCTTGCATAAACTGGGTGTTTAGATCAATCCTATTTTATGATGTATAAATAAAATTGGTGAAGGTTGATTATTGGTTTGAATATCAGTTTTGAGACTAATTTTATCAGCCCAAGAGGCTGCAATATTGGTAAAATCAATTTGGAGAAGATTTTGTTGTTGTTGCAGGCAGTTTTGAATGAACAAACTAGTGTTCATGTTGCAGATTTTAAAATCTGATTTGTTGCATTCTAGTGCATTTTATTTTGTTGAGAGTAGTTGAATGAAAAAGGGAGTATATGTGTTATCCTCTTACATTAGTGATGGAGGAGAAGTTGTTGATTAATCTAGAAAAATGTAGTTTTGTTAAGGAGTTGGTGTATCTAGGGCTAGTTATCTTGGTCGAGGGTTTTAGAATAGATCTAGAGAAAGTGAGACCTATCATTTAATGGCCTACACTACTAAGTGTTAGTGAGGTAAAATATTTTCATGGTTTGGTAGGTTTTTGTAGGAAATGTATCAAGAATTTTAGTAGCATTTGTGCACCCCTAACTAAGAAAACGAGAGGGGATAGTAAAGAACTTTTAAATGAGCTAAAAGAGTAGCCAAGAGTTTTGATATTTTGAAACAAAAATTCATAAAGTAACGTGTTTTGACACTTCTAGATTTCAATAGGGTATTTCAGGTAAATTTTTATGCTAGTGGCAATGTCATAGGAGCTATTTTGAGTCAAGAAGGTAAGTCCATTTCTTATTTTAGTGAGAAGCTTAATGATACCAACAAAAAATATTTATCTATATTAGGATTTTTATGATATATTTCAAGATTTGAAGAAATAGAGACATTATTTTTTACCAAAATATTTTTTTTATATACTAATCATAAAGCTTTGTAGTAACTTAATAGTCAAGGAAAATTTAATCAAGGGCACTTAAAATGGGTTGATTTTTTTATAGAGTTATACTTTTTATTTGAAACACGGGAGTGGAAGGTCAAACAAATTTGTTGATGCCTTCAGTAGAAGGAGAAATTTATTAACAAAGATGAAGATAGAGGTTTTTGGGTTCAATGAGCTCAAAAGTTTGTATCTTGAAGATCCAAACTTTTCATAGGTGTGGAAATCTTGTTTGGAAATTGTTGCTTTGGATATGATGAGATTGTTGGATTTAATAATCCAATATTGTATGTTGTTTAGAGGAAGCCAATTATGCATTCTAAGGAGTTCTATGAGAGAGAATTTGATTAAGGAGAAGCATAGCAGAGGATTGGCATGACACTTTGGTCAAGATAAGACCATTTCTCTTATTAGTGAGAATTATTACTTGCCACAGTTGCACTAGGATGTGAATAAATTTGTGCAAATTTGTAAAGTATGTTAGATGTCCAAAGGAGTAAGTTGAAATACTAGGCTATATCAACCATTACCTATACTAGAGAGATCGTGGGAAGTAGTGTGGACTTTGTTCTTGGTTTACTGAGGACACAAAGAGGACATGATTCAATATTTGTGGTGGTTGACATATTTTCAAAGATGACACATTTCATTTTTTTAAAGAACAGTGATGTTCATATTCTAGAGTTGTTTTTCAAAGAGGTGGTTAGACTTCATGGTTTACCGAGGAGTATAGTTCTAGACAAAGATACCAAGTTTTTTGGGTAATTTTGGAGGAACTTATGGAAGAAATTGAAAACTATTTTGAAGTTCAATTATGCACATAATCCCTAGACTGGCGGAAAAATAGAGTTGTTGAATAGAAGTTTGTGCAAGTTGTTGAGATGCTTAGTAGGAGATAAACCCAAGGGATGGGATTTTATTTTACCACAAGTGGATTTTCTTACAACAATTTTTTCAACATGAGTATGCATAAATCCCCATTCCAAATTGTATATGGGAGTAGTTTGAGGAATTTTTTTGAGTTGAGGAAGATGGACAAAGGAGAAAATAGCAATTTTGATGTTAAGGACTTTGCAGAGCACCTAAAGAACATGCATAGAGAGGTAAGGAAAAATATTAATAGGATGAGTACTTAGTACAAGGAAAAGGTAAACCAAATGCAAAATTTTAAAGAATTCAAGGTTGAACTATTAAATTAACAATATTTTCTTGTATAGTTGCGATGGTGTTTTTTGGTGAGTATAGGCTAGTCGTGGTCCTGCATGAAGGCTTCACCTTCTTTTCATGCCTTTCATGTTCGTTGTGTTGTTTGCAGGGGCCTCAATTTGGTGTGGGGGGGGAGGGGGTTTGCTATGAGTAGGGGTGGGCTTTTTTCTGTGATTTTCTTTCTATCATTCTGTTTCAGTACTTGGTGCTGGGTGTGGGGAGGTATGGGAGGTATAAGGTGGTTTTTGGTGGGTTCTTTTTGTTTTGTGTTGGTGCAATCGAGGGTCGGGGTTTTTGAATTTTCTGGGGTGGAGTGTGGGCTTTGGTGTTTGAGTGGGGTTCCTGGCTTTGGGAGTTTACGGGTGTTATGTTCTCTTGGAAATGGCTTCAGGAGAGGCATCAGGGGTCAAATCTTCTCTATTTTTTCATGTTGCATTTGGCGTTTCCTCTTCAGATCGGTCAATGAGGGTTTTTTATAATAATTTGTTTTCAAACGATTCAAGAAGTGGTAGATTTGTTCCCTTTGGTGGCTCTCAAATTTTGAAGATAAATTGTTGCTTGGAACGTACTAAGGATAGGCCAGCACTGGTCATTCAACCAGAATCGATTGAGAAGGATATCAAATATTTCTCAAAGAATGTCTTGCTTTGCAAATTCATGGGAATGAAGGTTTCACTTCATTTTTTGGAGTTGTGGGCTCAACTAACTTGGTCTTCGGAGGGTGAGATGGAAATAATGTTGTTGATGAATAGTTACTTTATGGTGGTTTTCAACTGCATGGAATATCACAATAGATTTTTTGAGGGTGTACCTTATTTCCAAAACCAAATTGGTTTGTTTATTAAACCCTAACATATGGGTTTTAATCCTTTGGACAAACTCCTGAACTGGGTTTCAGTGTGGGTGTGCCTCCCTAGATTTCCAATTTAATGTTGGCGCAATGATGTCTTGCATAATGTTGCTTCAATTTTGGGGAAGCCAGTGGGTCCTTCTCAGTAGACTCGGGATAGAAAGGTAATGAATTTTGCTCATATTTGTGTGAGATTGATTTAAGCAACCCTCTTCCAAATTATTTGGAAATTTGTGTGGGTTCATGTTCTTGGGTGCAATAGCTAGATTATGAGACATTTCCTTTTCGTTGCCACCTATGTCATGAATATGGTCATCTATAGAGAATATTCCTGAGGTCTAAACCTTTTGAATCTCAAACCACTTATCCTCCTCGTAACCCCCCTAAGGTTGAAAAAGACAAGGCTCCCATTCTTGGTGAGGCTACAGATGCAAAACGTTTTATTCCTATTAAGGCTCGTAATAGGAACTGTGGTCAAAAGAGGACTTTTAAGGAGTGACAAGAAGGTGATACCTTTAATATATTTGAGGTTCTTTATGATATCAGTCGAAAGGAGGTGAATCCAGGATTGATGATTATGGGTCAGGGTGTTTTGGAAGTGGTTTAGGAGGGCATTATTCCAGACAACACTTAGATTTCAAAAGAGGTTGGTGCTTTGCAAATGGATACAGATCTTAGTTTGGTAGATCCTAGGAGGTTTGAGACTCCTATGGATGCAAAGATGGGGGAGGGGGAGGTTTCTAATCTATTGGTGAAAGTGGGGTCTAATCTAGTTAAAGGAAACAAGGCTTCTCCTCCGTTGGGCCTTCTACAAAAAGACCAAAGAAAAGGAGTTGTTGAGAAGTCTTCCAAGGTTGGGAGAAAGGACATAGAAAAAATCAAGATTATGGGGGAGACTTTGGTGGATTTAGGATCTATTAAGACTCTGGAATTTCATTTTTCTAACCCTTTGAAATGATCATCCTTTCTTGGAATGTAAGGGGCTTGAACAGTGGCCCTAGACAAAAAAATTTTCATGAATTGGTGAGAATTAATTCTCCTGATGTTCTTTTTTTACAGGAGACTAAGTTGTCTATTGAGAGTATGGTTGGTTTGTTGCCAAAGCTATGGGGGTGGGGTGAATGCCAATGTATTGGGGGTGTTGCTTGCTTGTGGAACCTAGTAAAGATTCATCCTCTTTGGTGGATATCCTCTAAGTCTTCCATCTCTACGATTGATTCAAGTCTAGAGACGAGGGAAACTATTCTTCTGTCAAACATCTATGCACCTACTAATTTTCCTGGTAAGCAGTCCTTGTGGCCTTATATCAATTTTATTCAAAGCCTTGCTCCCTTTTTTCCTTGGATTATTGTTCATGATTTCAATTCCATTATTGATCTAGATGAGAAGGGTGGTATTGTGAAGTTGGAGCCCTCTGCTTTCCTACTCCATGATAACATCTTTGCCTTGAATCTTGTTGACATCAAGCCCCATAATGGTTGGTTTACTTGGAACAATAGGAGGTTGGGGGATAATTGTATTGCAGAGAGACTAGATTGTTTCTTGGTCTCTTGTTTTTGGAATGGTGGATTGTGGTCTACTTGTTCTGATATTTTGGATTGGAGGGGATTAGATCATTGGCCTATTAAATTATTTGCTACTTCAACTAATGTTGCTCGGTCCCCCTCTTTCAAGTTCCAACTTATGTGGTTAAGAGACCCTCCTTTGTAGGAGTATGTGGTAGAATGGTGGAATATGGGTAGATCCACTCATGGTATTGCTATGTATTCCTTTTCCAAACTACTACAATATGTGAAGTATCAGCTAAAACAATGGAACAAGTAGTGTTTTGGAAATATCTTTCATGCTAAGATTGTTCCTCAAGCCAATTTGAATTTCATTACCTGGTAGATAAGAGAGTTTGGTATTTCAGAGGATTTACTCAGAGAGGAGGCAAGGGCTTTGAAAGCTTTGGAAGAGTGTGAGTTGTGTGAGGAAATTTATTGGAAATAAAAGGCTCATGTTGAATGGTTACAAGAGGGGGGAAAAAACACTGCTTTCTTCTTCAACTCGGTGAAATCCAAGAGACATGGTAATTCTATTCCTATTCTAGTGAATGACAGGGGTGAGCATTTATCTTCTTTGCATGAAATTTCCAAAGAAGCAACCTAGTTCTTTGCTTCCTTATTTAGAGAGGATTCTCAAGATGGTTGGGTAGAAGAAAACTATGTATTGTCTTGTATCCCCTCTTTGGTTACAAGGGAGATGAATGAGCATCTTTTAGGCTATATTTCATTGGACGAATTGGAGGTTACTATTTTCCAAATGAAGAAAGAGAAAGCCCCAATCCCTGATGGCTTTCTGATTGAATTCTTCTAGGAATTTTGGGATATCATTAAGATGGAACTATTTGAGGTGGTTCGTGATTCTTAGAGGAATAAGCAGATTTTGTGGGCTTTGAACTCTACCTTCCTTGCTCTCATTCCCAAATGTGAGGGGGCGGATCAGTTGAGTCAATTCCATCCTATTTCCCTTTGTAATGTGGTTTATTAAATCATCTCCAAGTTGATTATTGAAAGGATGAAGCAATGACTTAGATGGCTTATCTTTGAGGAACAAAGTAACTTTGTGGTGGATTGAAAAATTCTAGATGGGGTGGTCATTGCTACTTAAACTATTCATTCTATGGCGTCCTCTAAAGAAAAGGCTATGTTCATCAAGCTAGATATGGAAAAGGCCTATGATAGATTTAAGTGGTCCTTCTTGCGTAAAATTCTTATTGTCTTTGGCTTTGTTGAGGAGTGGGTCCAGTGGGTTATGTGTTGTGTTACTTCTACTTCCTTCTCGATGTTGATAAATGGTGAACCTTCTTCTCTTTTTGGTGCTTCTAGAGGCATTCGTTAGGGGATCCTCTCTCTCCTTATTTATTTATTCTTATTGCTAAAGGTTTGGGGAGAGTGGTGAAGCGTAATGTGGAGTTGGGTCTTATTTAGGGGTGGGTGAGGGGAAATGGTTTGTCTCCTTAGTCTCACCTGCAATTTTTGGATGATACTTCTTTGATGGGTATGGCTAAGGTCAGTGAAGCCATAAATCTACGTAAGGATTTGGATATTTATCTTGTTCTTTCTATTCAAATGATTAATGAAGATAAATCTTTCATTTTCTTATTCAATACTCCACGACTTATTCGACTGAGGATTGCTTGTATCTTGAGGTTTCATATTGGTTCTCTCCCTTTAATTTATCTTGGAATTCCTATCTCTTATGCTAGTATTCCTAGGGAGTCTTGGTAGAATATTCTTGATAATTTTCATGCAAAGGTTAATCATTGGACTCATAGATGGTTGTCCTTTGCTAGGCGAGTTCAGCTACTTAAATCGGCGGTGTAGGCTCTTCCCACCTATAGATTTTTCTCCATGTGGCTTTGTCTGGGTTTTTTAAGAATTTGGATTCTTTGTCTAGAAAATTCTTATGGAAAAAGAAACTTATCTTCTTCTAAGTGGAGCCTTGTGAAGTGGGATATTGTGTATAGTTCGAAGCAATTTGGAGGTATCGGATTGCAGTAGTTGACTTTGTTTGGGTTGGCATTAGCTGCAAAGCTTTAATGGAGATGGTGTTTGGAGCAGGATCAGTGTCAGGCTAGGATTCTCTCACACAAGTACCTTCAAGGGGTTTCGAAGGAGGAGATTCCCCGGTATCCTATGGTGGGGAAAGGTTCTATGATTTTGGGAATGCTTAAAAAAGGGGTTGCACTGATCAAGGAGGGATTGTTTTGGATATGTAATAGGGTGGTTGAGGCTCTCTTTTGGTTTGATTCTTGAGATAGGTTTCCCCCTATTTTGTGCCAGCACCCTAATCTGTTGAACCTATGCCAGTGCTTCTTAGAGGTTGGTTGGTCAAGGGTGATTGATTTTAAGTCTTCTTACCCCTGTGGGTAGATAGAGGTGACTAGGTGGAAGGCTCCTTGCGATTGGCCTATTGTTGGTTTGGAGGAAGACTATGTCGAGCTTCAAAATATTTTAGCTAGTAGACAATGTAGCTCCCTGTTGGATAAGGATATTCTTGCTTGGAGCCCTAATCCTAAGGGTGCTTTCACTGTGATTTATGGGTATCAGGAGTTGTTGGCTCGTAATTTTGGTGGTGTGGAGGTTCCTTCAAGGAAAAATGTGTGGAATAAGTTTTCTTGGCCAGAGTATAATTGCTTTGTGTGGACTCTAGCTTGGAATAGATGTTTGACTTCAGATAATCTTCAAAAGCAGGGATTCCAGGGCCCCTTTTTTTTGTTTTGTGCGGTTGCAATGAGGAGGATTCTTCCCACTTGTTGTTTCGTTGTTCTTTTTCTATTCTACTTTGGCATCTTTCATGGGGTGTTTGGAAACATCCTTGCATTCATTCTTCTTCCCTTATTGAGTTTTGGAGTAGTATGTGAAGACATCCTACTCTAGCCTCTTTCCTCCAGATTTTGTGGTGCATTGGTCCTACATTCATCCTTTGAAATTTTTGGTTGGAAAGGAATCATAGGATTTTTCGTGGGGATAGGTTGATGGTTCCATAGGTTTGGCACAAAATTGTTGGTATGATCCAGGAGACAGTGGAAGCTAAATGTGAAGTGGTGTATCCTTTGGAAAGGAGGGATGATGAGATTGTGGATAGACTGGGCTTACAGGGTTTGACTTCTGACTTTGCTTGTGTTAGAAGAGGTAGGCGAGATAAAAATAAGGTTGAAAGGGTTGGAATATTGTTGCTTCCTCCAGTAGATATCTTGAAGATCAATACTAATGGTTCCTCTAGGGGTAATCCCGAGCCTGATGGTATTGGTGGAGTTGGTAGAGACTATTCTAGCTCAATTATTTTATTTTTCTCTATTCATAAAGAGCAGAATTCTAACAACTTTATGGAGGGGTTGGAAAATCTCTAGGCTATTAAGCATGCTTGTGCTATGGGTTGGCGTAAGATTATATGTGAATCCAACTCACAAATTATTGTCAATTTTTTGAATGAGAAAAAGGTGATCGGTGTTAGTTGGCAGCTTGCTTTGGTGGTTCGACAAATTTTTTAGATGTGCTCTATGATGGAGGTGGTGTCTTTTTCCCACATTCTGCGTGAATGGAATAGGGTTGCTAATTGCTTGGCCAAGTGGGCTTCAGAGCATGATAATGATTGGGAGATTGAGGGTTGGGGGAAATTATCCCCAGATTATTGTTAGGAATTAGAGAGGGTCATTATTGATGATTTGGATGGCAAGGTGATTGTTGCCGTGTTGGTGGCAGTTTTTGTCTTGGTTGGGTGTTCTAGTGTTTTCTTTTCTTGGGATCCTACTGGTTTCTTGATTCCTATCTATTGTTAATTTCTTAATTTCAATAAAATTTTTACCCCTTTTTATTAAAAAAATAAAAAAAGAATTCAAGGTTGGAGATGAAGTTATGGTTCACATGAGAAAAGAAATATTTCCCATTAGAACATATTATAACAAGTTAAAAATGAAGAATTTTGGACCATGCAAGATTCTAAAGACATGATTTAGGAAATACATATGTGGTGGAATTGTCAAATGGAGTTAATGTTTCACCTATTTTTAACATCATTAATTTGACAAAATATCATGAAGGAGACAGTGTGGTTGGACCAATAGAATAATTATGGAATATTTCAACAACTACTCTAGAGAAGGAAGAGATAGAAGAAATCTTGGGTAGTCGTATGGGAAAAAGTATAAGAAATAGGCAATATGGAGAATACTTGGTTAAGTGGAAAGGAAGGCCTTTTAAATATTCATCACGGTTGTCCAAGGCAAAGGTTGACCACCTTGGTTTTTCTCAAACACTAGAGGTGTGATAGGGTCACTTCTCAAATTACCCCAAGTGTCTAATGCGGGAGTATCTAGGGTGTAAGGGAAATCTTGCATCACCAAATAACAAATATTTTAATTTTTGTTTGGTTTGGTGAATATTTATGAGGCTTGTATCCTTTTAAATTTTTGGAGAATAATTTAAAACTTTCAATTTTCAAAGATGGTTAAAAATAGCAGGGTTTCTATTTTTAGAAAGTTTGTATTTGAGCATGTATAGAACTCCAAGCTCTTTAATTTAAAAAAATGGGCTTAATCGGGTACCTAGATCAAAATTTATGGCTCTCAAAAGTTGAGTGATTTTTGGGCGAGAGTTACAAATTTTTTTAAAAAAAATTGAAGGTGCCAAAGGACTATTTATGACCATTTTTTCAAGTATTTTTCAGTACTAGAATGATGTTGGAAGGTGGTAAGTCATGAGGAAGGAGGGAATCAAGATTGGAAAGCATATTGAAGAAGCAGAAGGCAGAAGGCTCCATTAACCATGGGAAAGAAGTAATGTGTTGCAACCTGTGAGGATTTCATCCTTTGTTTTATTTTCTCATTTTTGTAGTGTAATTTGTGTTCAACTAAATAAAAGAATATTCATATTTTCTTGTGATAAATCTGTGTGATTGTGTGGTTTATGATTTTCCCTTCATCAATTAGGGTTTGACAAAATGTGGAGATGTGTATGGTTATTTGGTTACTAAACCAAGGGTAGACAAAAGCGGACAAAAAAACATTGGTTAGCTACCTTAGACATGATTTAGCTTCCCAAAAACTAAAGAAACTTGCCAATATGAAAAAAATTCCACAAAAACTTGTAATCAAGCCAATAGACCAAAAAAATCTTGTAAACAAACAATTTCACTAAAAAAGCAGAGATATGCCAAGAATCCAAGATATAAAAGAAACATCATGATATCCTTCCACTAGTGAACAAGTGAGCATAAAACTATTTCTATCATATAATATAAATATTTTCTAAATATATAATGAGAGCCTGCATATATAGGTAAGGTAAAGGAGGTAGGAAGGTAAGACTAAACAACTAACTACCCCTCTAAATATACAACACATGTTTGCTCATATGATAAGTGTCTGAGCATGTATAAGGTGTGCATAAAATAGGAGTCTCAAAATTTGAGTACATGTGTCTCAACCACATGAAGTGAGAAAAAGAAAATTTTCCCAAGTGGAGACTTAACTAGTGATAATGAGTCAACCTACAAAGTGTGATTAACTAGCTAAATATGAAATAACCCTGTTTACACTAACATTTAGTATTATTTTGTGAGAGATATGGTCAAGGATGACAAGGTAAAATTGAAAAAGGTAGATACTTTGATGAATGTTGTAGATGCATTGACCAACCATGTGAACAGAAAAGTTCAAATGGTGTTCAGAGTTTATGGGCCTCTTAGCCCCTAGCACTTGATTCCATGATAGTATTTTACCCCTTGGCTCTTGCAAAGTTTTCAACAAGTGGGGGAATGTTGGGAATTAAACTGTCTCAACCTTTGCAAGTTCCTAATTTTATTATTAATTATCTGGCAATTTTTTGCAATTAATATTTGAATATTTTCATCTTTTATTATTATTTAACTGTGCTCCACCAAAATAGGGCATGGGATTTTAAGTTACCATAATATACCACAAGTTGATACTTTGTGGAGTATTGCAAAATATATTTAAAATTCCTATCTATTGTAGGTTTGGGTTTCCTAGTTTGGTAGGATCCTATGACAACCTAATATAGAATCTTATGACATGTAAGAGTCGAGAAAAGATGGAATTACAAGGAATCTTGACTAGCACTATGGTGCATGTCATAAGCATGATTTGAGAAGATTGTTGAGCAAAAAATGGAGTGCTACATTTGGAGAGTTTATGAAGACATATGATAGGTGTAAGGAATTTATTATTTTATGGTGGATTTGATTCTCCATGACTTGGGTGTTGGAATTTTTTCACCCAATTTGGGCACCATATTTATGGCTTTATCTCATTGTTTTGGGTTTCATTTGGTGGTTTCAAGTATTTGATTTTTTTATAAATTAGTGCTTGAGGAAGTAGTTTGGATATGAGAATTTATAGGTGTGTACCTTTTAATGTTTTACCCTACTTTAGTGTGCAAAATAACTTAAAATGCAATGATAAAAGAATAAGACACTTCAAGATTAGCCTAAAGAGTGATAAAACAAGAAGGAAAGTAGATAAAACAAGATGCAAATGATTCACCTCCCTTGTCGTTGAAGACTCCTTGATTGGCCCTTGCTTGGGATGATTTTGTGTGCTCCTTAGATGACTTCTTGAGTGACTAAAATGCAAGATCAACTTATGCAAAATGATTACAATTGATGGCTAGATGATGGTAGATGCTTGAGAATACAAATTGGTAGCATGTAGTTGTAAAATGGCTAAGTGTTGTAAATGCCCTTGAGGAGGGGGTATTTATAGAAGAATTTGAATTCTCTAGAGAATTCAACGATTGAGATTGATCCAACAAGGTCAAGATGAAGGGCTATGGTGGGTTGAGAACCCACAAGCCCTCACATCTTGACATGTGGAGGGTGAAGTGGCCAAGGGGATATGAGATGGAGGTGAGGTGTCAAAAAGGTACATGAGGTGGAGGAAGGACAAGTACCTTCCAAGCACCTTGGGGAGTGAGAAGATCTCCTCAAAAAGGAATTTGTTGTCCCCAAGTGAGGGTGAAAGGGACATTTGAGGAATTTTGGAATTCCTCAAAAATCTCCATGGGAAAAGGAGAGGTGGTTGGAGAAATAAATGTGAATTAAAAATTCACATTCTTAGGAGAGTCTAAAGGATAAGAGAGGGTCTCCAAAAAGGTGGGAATTCGGTCACATGTGCATGAGGTGACATGTCAAATATTCTAGAAGCCTTGGAAAGACAAAATGTGAATTAAAAATTCACATGGGGAGGAGAGAGACATGGGATGAATAAATGAGAATTAAAAATTCTCATGGGAAGGAGGGTCAATGTCCAAAAAGGAAAAAATGGAAGAATTGACCAAAAAGTGGTGCTAAAAATGGCTAATGACTTTGATTAAAGTTGTGCAAACACTTGATTATGATAATTAATGGAAGATTAAAGACAAGTGGCAAATGTAGGAGGATGTGACATTAATCCTTGATTAAGAGGATGCACACCCTAAATATGAATTAATTAAATTAATTCATATTAGAGATGGATTATGGAGGATGTGACAAGGAGTGAGAAAAGAGGAATTTTAAATTGATTTTAATTCAATAGATTAGGATGACTAAATTAAATAAATTGGTGTATTTATTTAATTTAGAGAAGATAAAAACACCAAATAAAGTATTCAATTATTAAATTAAACACTTTAAAAGTCTTATGTGGGAAGCGCAATATTAATTAATATTGACAGAATTGATGAATAAAGGAGAAAATTTGATCATATGGGAGTGATCAATTTTGGGTGTCTACATTTTGCCCCTCTTCAAAATATTGTTAAAATAACAATGTTTCGAAGAAAAATAAATGTCGGGGATGAAGAAAGGAATAGGGATTGATGCCCCAGCCTGACAGAGAAGGAGAGAGATGCCCCAGTGCTTGGTTTGAAATGGATGGAAGAAAGTGATAGGGTATGCCCCCTCGAGAGGGCGGTTGAGGAAGAAAGGAGGGGCCCCAGACGACGTCTCGATAGAAAGAAATGGAGGAGACTATTGGATAGAGGGTGAAAAACTAAGCAACTTTTCCTTTTGAACGAAGTTGATTGGACGTATGGTTTGCAAATGGCAGCTCCGGGAAGTTAGGGATTAGTTGGAGGAATAAAAAGATAAATAAAAGGTAAAAAAAATACATTTTAGGAAGAAAGGGTTAAAAAGGTAATTTTAAAATTTACCTTAGTCATTTTCACTGTAGCAAGTGAGGAAAGAAGGAAGAAGAGGGAGAGGAGACGGAGCGACCATGCCGCAAGACTACGACATCGAGATTGTGCACTGAGCAGATGAGCTGCGGAGACGATGGACCCACTTCATGGTGCCCCGCAAGGTGAGTACGAAAACCCATGTTATTTATTTTGAAAATTTAAACAGATTTGATAAGATAGTTAAAAATGTGTCATATGGGTTTTGTAGGTGGGGGAAATGAAAAAAATGGGTAATAGGCTAAATTAAATTTTATTTTTTTTGGGGGGGGGAACGGGTGAAGAGACGCGCTGCCATAGTGGGGCGTATGCGACTCGGGTTAGCGCATTATCACGGGCCGCTGAGTCAGCCTACCTTTGGGCCATTAATTCCGAGCAATGGGCGACACGCCCCCGGTGGCGGGTGGAGTCACTCGGCGAGCGCATATGCTCACGCCTGTGGCGAATTTCCGTACCTGTGGCAGATCCTACCGCAGCCTTTGGGCGATGCCTGAAATGGTGGCAACCGCCGATGGGGCGGAGTCGCCTACCTATCGGCTGCCACGCGTTCCGGGTGGGCTACACCGCTGAGGGCGAGTTGCCCCAAAGGCTGCGTGGATACGCCCCGAGACGGGCACCACCCTCGCAAGGGCGACCTACTCCTTCGACGGAAATGGGTCAGCTTCAAGAAGGGTGGATAATTCAACGGGTGGGAGCCACCCCTGAAGGGCTGGCCTCGACGGGGTGGAGCCACTCGAGGCGACACGCCGAGGGCGTAACCGCCAGGAGGAGGGTAGCGACAGTGGGATGGGGCAATGAAGAAAGAGATGGGCTTGATAGTGGGGCAAGGAGGATGAGGGGAGAATAAAAGTAAAGACAGTCTGGGGTCAGGAAGATTGTGTACTAATAAATGGTTGATGTGGATGCAGAGCTTAGTGTCGATATGGACACACGAGTGACGGTCAGAGGCACTGACAACGGCTTTAGCAACAATGACGGGTGTGGATCATGCGGCCTTAGAGCATGCAGGACTATTGCATTTTCTAGAGGTACCAGTGATGAGGGCGCATCGAGCAATGCTGACAGCCCTGATAGAGAGATGGAGCTCAGAGACGTCGACATTTCGGCTACCGACGGGGGACATTACGGTGACGCTGGAGGATGTATGGCGCATCCTAAAGTTGTCGATATCAGGGATTTTGTTGAGTGATGTGGTGTCAAGCGGGGCCGAGTTGAGGTAGACTATGACAGTACTGTTTGGTCACGTTGCCTTGCCGCTACAGGGTCAGCAGTTGGATTTAGATGGATGCCTGACAATAGGAGTACCAGTGTTGCCTTTATTTTTAGTTGGGTTGATCAGTGGGATATTGCTGCCAGATTGTAGCAGGCGGTATTGCAGTTTGCGGTTCATGGAGCCGATTCGACACATTGTGGAGTGGCGAGAGGGATAGATTGCATGGGGTGTGTGTGTACTAGCCCAGTTGTATAGAGATATGCATCTGATTTGTTGTTGGGAGGCAGTGAGTTTGACACACATGACACTATTACAGGTGTGGGCGTGGGAGCATATTACGGTGACTAGACCGATTGTTGTGCGGGAGGGAGATGTGGATGATACAGAGCCATTGGCATGGAGGTATGGAGAGGGGAGGGGCTGGGTTATTCGTCATAGGTGGGTGGGAGATGTGGAGGTATGGAGGAGGACAATAGATGATTTGGAGGAGGGAGACATAGTTTGGCAACCGTATATGCGTCAACACTTTAGGGGATGGAGAGAGCAGACTACGAGACATAGTGGGTATTTTATGGCGCAGTGTGTCCTGATTGGGATTCTTCTGCGGATAGTGGAGATGCACCGACCAGATAGGGTGTTGAGATAGTTTGGGCAAACACAGGATATTCCTGGTGTGCCAGTGATGTTTCGATGGCTCACCAGAGAGCGACTATGGGGGCGTGCAATTAGCCCTACAATGGCCAGAGCATCATGGGCAGCGACAGTGCAGGTAGCCTACCCGGGGAGATGTACGGGAGCAGAGGATGCAGGAGTGACAGAGCGATATGACCGGTGGTTTTGCAACCACCTATGGGAGAGGATTACACCGTTGGTGCCGATTGTAGGAGCGGCCGGATTTGGATCAGAGGATGAGCGGCGTGGGGTGAGAGAGGGACATCCCGAGCCGGAGATGGGAGGAGAGAGGATGGAGGCAGTGGGAAGGGCAGGTAGGAGGAGGAGGAGAGGGACCAGGGGGCAGCGAAGGAGGGTGAGAGAGGCGATACGACAGGAGAGGAGGAGAGTTCCGGAGCCGAATGCGGGAGGACAAGAGGGGAGGAGAGATCCAGAGCCAGATGCAGGAGGACAGGAGGAGTCAGAGGTAGAGATGATACATGCAGTGGAGGGTAGAGGGGGCCGACAGACTGGCATAGGGGGCAGAGTACGTCAGAGGAGGGTGTTGATACGGGCGGAGTAGGGAGAGGAGAGACAGCCGGATGGAGGTCAGGAGGAGACAGAGGTCAGGAGGCAGCCAGAGTTGCTGGCAGGCAGGAGGCGACTGATGAGGGTACAGACCGTGACAGGGCATGAGGGTGCCCGAGAGGATACTGAGGCCAGGAGTCAGCCAGAGAGGGTGAGGAGTGGGGGTCAGCAGAGGGGAGGGCAGGAGCCTCTCATCGTAGAGATAGGAGAGAGTGAGGATGAGGAGCAGTCAGAGATAGGAGAGCCGAGGAGATTGATGAGAGTGGGGAGGCATGGTCAGCCACGGAGAGTGTGAGTCTGTCCTTCCATGGAGGACTTGGGGGATCAGCAGGAGGAGGAGGCGAGGGGGAGCGATGATAGTATGGAGATAGATGGCGATGTACTGGATATAGATGTTTTGGATATAGAGCCATTAGCGGTGGTTCCTGTCATTTCCTTAGGGGACGCGATTGTTCAGTCAAGAGGTACTGTGGAGAGTCTTCAGGATATGGATCAGAGGTTGAGGGTGGCAGAGGCAGAGGTGATCCGACTCGGAGCTGAGCTATTGAGAGCACCGGTAGAGAGAGTTTTGATGGAGTTGATGTTGAGAGAGAGGGAGGTACTGCGGGCTGACATGCAGGGGCTATGAGATGAGTTAGCTGCGGTCAGTTGGGACCGGGATAGACTAGAGGCAGAGACTATTATATTGCAGGCTAGAGGGGCAGCAGTGGAGATGACTGTATCAGCTGGTAGTGGGCTGCAGGTGGATGATCTCCGGCGGGAGCGAGATGAGTTACAGGACAGAGTGTTTTGCTTAGAGCAGACGGTGGGAGAGGCGGGGGCTGATCACAGGGAGAAGGCCGAGGAAACGGGTTCCAGTTATCTGGTGGAAGAGAATCGCGGCATAGGCTTCGTCCTGAGTAGTGGAAGCGAGAGAGCAGTAGCGAAAGGATTCAGTGCTACGGGGTGGCGAATCTGGCGTTGTCGAGAGTCGAGGGATTCTGAGAGAGGATAGAGGCGATGGTTCAGAAGTCACGGTACCTGAGAGATCTTTGCGAGAGCGGATCGAGCTGCGAAGCGGGGATATTCTTACGATGCGCGATGTGGAACTCCTATGCGAAGCTGATGATATGATAGAGGAGATATGCATGGATTCTGAAGGAGGGATCTACTTGATAGCCAAAGCAATAGGCTGGCGAGGAGATGAAGATCGGATCGTGGAGATGGCACAGTTACGCCTATCCCAGGAGGCCTGGGAGCAGGAGAGGAGGATGATTACGAGGGATTGGGATAGGTATCGACATGAGCGAAATTCTGCTCGGGTCCAGGTTGCAGAGAGAGAGGATAGCATGAGAGAGGCAGGTTTTTGGATGGCTGCATATTATGATGCAGTTCTTGATCCGGCACAGCGAAGATTCCGTTATACCAGGCAGACACCTCAGATGCCAGCGCCATCTCAGTCATTGGGGACACAGACACGTGGTTATAGTGATTCACCAGGTGTTCCACCAGGCAGAGGAGCGGGACCTGAGTCTCCACAGAGATCAGATGTGGGGAGTTCATTTGGGAGGTGATAGGCTACTGAGTTTTTGACAGATGCAGGATGTAGTGTGTAGGATTTGCTGACAGAGATCAGAGATGTGCTATATCTCTGGATTTTGTATTTTGTCATGTGATGGATATATGTATGATGAACATGTGACACATGTTATATTATTTTTATATGAGACAGTTCTTATTGACACCATGTAGTATGTTTTTGTTTATGATGGGTGATTATATGCATGTGTATATGGTATTACTTGTTGATGTGGATGAATACGTTATTTATGCTCATGTGTTGATTTATTTATGTTTATGTTTATGATATGAGATGAATGAATGGATATATGAATAATTTTATATGAATGATCATGCTTATGTTTATTTATGCTTATGCGTTGGTTAATGGAGATGTTTATGTGGTTGATTGGATATATGTACTTGTGGAATATGAATAGTTTTATTGATGCATGGTGATGTGATATGCACATGGTGATATGTTATGTGTACCTATGGGATTTATGATGATTTATATACATGAATTCCTAGTTGACTTATTTGTCATGTATGTGTGTATGATGGGTTTTGTATGAACATTTTATGTATGCAATATGTGATATATTATGCGTCTAACACTTTGTGATACAGGTGGCGATGTATGTATGGATCTAACGTATGGTGATGCAGGTGGCGATGTATATATGGTCCTAACACGTAATGCAGGTAACACACGGCCATAAGTTCCAATAAGAACTGACATGGTAATGGGAGGTGGGTATGTGGTGATGGATGTAATTTGGCATCTATCAAAAGGTATCAGTATCCTAAGAAGAATGGAAGAGAATGAGGGAAAGTATTTGCACAACCAAAACCATAGGGTGAGTGTTAATGCAATGATTATGAAAATGCAATCCTAACTCAATTTTGCCATCTTTGGAGCACTGGTTTTTTCTATAGCATAAGACACGGTCTACCAAGGTATGGAGGACCGAGGTAGATTAGTGTCTAATGCATGAGACAAACACGCCAGACAAGAAAGCTATCCCAATACCCCCAAAATCACGAAGACCTTGTTTGGGTCCGATACTGGGATAACCACAAACACAAAAGGATACCCCAACATAACACAAGACCTCGAGGATCTTGGTGGGTACTATGTGGGACAACCAAGAAGACATAATCAAAGAAAAGATCAAGATATGCCCCTATGTAGACCAATCAAAACACGTCATAATATGATGGATTATGGCGACCTTGATAAGTGATGATAGGGAGCTCAAATGATAAACAAAAGCCAAAAGCATCAAAAGATCGCAATCAATTTCAAATGTCCTTTGCCATAGGATCAAGGGGATGGAGGGGATTGATGAGGTCTGTTAGGAAGGATGCATCCTGTTGAGACCGATGATGGATACTAAGCTAAGAGATCGATATGACATAGGATATGCAAAACTGATTGGAGTTATTGATACAAGTGGGTTTCATTTGTTAAGAACCAGCTAGATAAGAGCATAGCTTGACGACGCGACACGAGAGACATGACAAAAGATAGGAGACCAACACATACTAGCAACCTAGGGGCTCGGGGGCCGATCAAAGATTAGCCTTACCGACGTGGAAGCGCAGAGCCCTCGTAGTTCGATAAAAGGCTGACAATGAACCAAGATGGAGACCTTGATGGATGGTACAGACGGGACAGACAAATAGGAACAAGATATGAAGATTGATGATAGATGATAAAGGATCAAATGGACAAAGTAGAAAGATTGATGATAGGCGATAAAGGGACAAAGTGGACAATGAAGACTGATGATGGAACCCCGGGGGCGGATCAAATGATCGACCTTGCCTACGTGAAAGCGCAGGGGCAACGTAGTTCGACAAAAGGCCAAAGACAAGTGATGGATGAAAGATGATGGGATAACCCTAGATAAGGGGATAAAATGATTGGACTGACACGATGGGACAAGATAGACCTATTGGATTGGATTGGAGAATAGTGACTATACGAAGCTCAGGGATGGGATAGTTATCCAAATCATCAAAGATGAAGTGGGAGGATGGCATGATGATGAGAATGGATAGGAGATGGAGAAGATGGAAGATTACTCAGAATGAGTAAATGATTGATCAAGATTATTGAATGAGAGTTTGAAATGATAAAAGGAGGTTTGATGAAGGTTTGAGATGATAGATGAAGGGTTGAAATAGATGAATGGTTACATGGAATGAGTGAATGGATTGATTAGAATGGATGAATAGGACAAAATTGAAGAAGATGGAGGGAGGAGTCTTAAGACTTTGTTCGATATCCAAAGATCTTGACTGTAGAGGGACGAAAGCTCAGATTAGGGGTTTGGTTAAGCTCGGATTAGGATAAGATTAAAGCTCAGATGAGGATTGGATTGAAAACTAGAATGATTTAAGGATATGATTGGATTGATTCTACAACAAGTTCTGGGGTTTAAAGGGCGTAAGGTGTTGACAAGCAAATTTTTTCCGATTAGGCAATTTTTAAAAATTGTCAAATTTTGCTATTTTAGGAAACTTCATGGTCGTATGTTTGAGAGTCCCAATTTTTTCCAAGAAATACCCATTGGTGAGATAGGATGAATTGCCAACTAACATCCCAAATTCGAGATATGCATTTTGAGTTATGAGTGAACAATTTTTCAAAATGCTGGAAAAAAAACACTAAATTGGGATTTTAAGGGCCTAGATGAAAGTTTGAGGCCCTGAAAATGGGTCAAAACGGGTTCCAACAACTTTCAAAATCCACGTGTTATCTCATAACACAACCACCCGTCAAATTTC
The DNA here is from genome assembly GCA_007258455.2 of Sequoia sempervirens. Classification (NCBI taxonomy): domain Eukaryota; kingdom Viridiplantae; phylum Streptophyta; class Pinopsida; order Cupressales; family Cupressaceae; genus Sequoia; species Sequoia sempervirens. The sequence goes on along the minus strand of VDFB02383218.1, from coordinate 32,112 downwards.
AGCTCAAACGGACACCCGAGTCAAAAGTTATGGCCTCCGGAAGTGTCGGTGTAAAAATCAAAAATCAATTTTGAAAATTTCAACACATGGATTTTGTTGACAGGGGAAAATTAGAAAATGGGTCAGGATTGGTTTTCTGAAAAAGACAGTAAAAATGTGAACTTTTGGCAGGGATAGGGGCGCGCCACAGTGGGGCATATGCGCCCCGGGTCGTGGGGCGGACACGCCCCGGGAGGGCGCAGACGCCCCGACGGGGCGCACACGCCTCGAGAGGGTGGAGACGCCCCAGGAGGAAGGGCGCACACGCCCCTGCGGGGCGCACATGCCCCGGGAGGGCGGAGACGCCCCGGTAGGGCACACACGCCCCGGGAGGGCAGAGACGCCCTGGGAGGGTGGAGACGCCCCGTCGAGGCGGACACGCCCCGGAGGGCGGAGACGCGAGGGCGGAGACGCCCCGACGAGGTGGACACGCCCCGGGGAGGAGCAGAGCTGCCCCGGGGAAGGGCGGACACGCCCCGAGGGGCGGAGTCACTGCGACAAAGAAAAGAAAAAAAAGGGACGGGGCGATGAACACGGAGAAAAGATAAGAGATTGAAAATATGCGTAAGAGAAGAAAAAGTGAGGGCGATGAGATAAAGGGCATTGGGTTGCATGGAAGGAGGCCTATAGCCAAATACCAATGACAAGGGATTGTGAGATGGGATGAGGATAAAGATGAAAGAATGGATGAAGGATGGGAGGGATTGTTTGGATGGATAAGAATATAAGGATTGGGAGATGAAAGGGATGCTAGTATAAATGGATATGAAGATAAGGATGGGGAAATGGAAGGGATGCTAGTATAAATGGATATGAAGATGAAGGGATGTTATGATAGATGGATAAGGATATAAGGATTGGGAGATGAAAGAGATGCTAGGATAGATGGATACGAAGATAAGGATGGGGAGATGGAAGGGCTGCTGGGATAGATGGATAGGGAGATAAAGGGATGTTATGATAGATGATGTCTCCAAAGACTATGTCACAAAGGAAGCAAATGCCCCCACTCTAGATATGTCATATATGATGAGGCATGAGGGATGGGAGACAAGTGGATGGGAAGAAGAGATAGCTAGAGGAGGATAGGATGGCTGACCAAGGAAAACAACAGAGCATGGATGAAGGAAATGTATACCAAGAAGTGGCCAAAGCATGTATAGATAGGTGCCCCTGTTTTGATCAAGATCACAAGAAGGATGGAGGGATGGGAGATAAATGGGATATGATGGTAGGATGTGGAAGATAGGTGGGATGGAGGGGTTTTATGAAGGGGACGGGAGCATAGCGGGAAGCATAGCAGGAATGCATATCAAGAAGTTGCCCCCAAGTACAGATGGGGATTTACGCATGATGCCTGTTTGCCAGGTTTTCATCATGGTACTTATCCAATGCACTTGTTTGCCAAGTTTTCACCATTGGACGAATTATTTCTCTTTATTTTATTTTATTTTAACATTTTTTCAATTTTTTGGGACTTTTTTTTTTTGAATAGTAGGGGGATGAAAATGGATAAGGATAGGGATGTGGATAAGCTAGTTTAGAAGATACATGATAAGGATATGGATGAAGGACTCAAGCATCAAGTTCTGTAGGAGGTAGTAAGAGCCCATGTTCGAACCGACTATTGGATGTTGGTACAACCTTATGAGGATAAATGGATTATGCAAGAAGATGAATTAGGGGGATTTGAGAGGGGAGATACATGGGATAATGGATGGGATGCTGCAAAGGGTATGGATGGAATGACAGGGTGGATATGTGATGGGGAGATGTGTTTAGGACCAACATTGGCACATGTGGTGGTGGATGTGAAAAGATAAGAGGATTAAGGGATGGAGAATGTGAGGATAATGGAGGAGATGGAATGGTGAATTTCGGGACATAGGGACCCAAAACAGACTTAGGAGATGAAAAGGGTGTATGATTAGCTTTTGGATTAGCGACTTTGGATGTTCTTACTGATTTTTCATGTGATGGCATTGCATCTTTTTTCTTTGGGATCCACATGGTTTTGATCTTTCCTTTGGTGGGCCTTTGTGGCCTACAGATTTGATTTAGATTTAGATTTAGATTTTTCTTCTCTTCACCATGTCTTTTGGAGGGGACATGGGGAGCCTTAGATTCATGTGGATGTTTGGATTTATGCACTTTTTCTTTACCAACCAAAGTGCTTTTAGTAGCAATGGGATGGGTGTGAGGAGATGGATGATGTGGAGCGACGAAGGTAAGAGTATGGGGATTATGTGTAGATGGAGGATGTTTAGGTATGTGCCTTTGTTGATCCTAATTAGGATGTTTATGATGGATGAGGTGGATAGGTGATGAATGGATGAAAGGATGAGATGGAGAGGGTGATCTTGGGATATATGGACCCAAGATGGATGGAGTGGATGAAGGATGGGATATGGTGGATGGGGGGATGTAAGGACCCAAAATGGATGGAGCGGATGAAGGAGGGATATGGACTGTGGTTTTGAGGCGATACGATAGAGGAGGAGGGATGGCAACATATGATCTAGTGGGGCGATGGGAAGAGTCGACATTTCTTTTGGAAAAGGCTCGTTGAGGACGTCTAGAGGTTGTACCAACATCTTTAGATTGTGAGTCTTGGGAAATAGGTCCAAGACCTTGCATGCAAACTTGTTCTTTGACTTGGATGGGCTCTAAAATACCTTGCTCATGAAGGCCTAGACCTTTCCTTGATAGTTCATTTTCTTGAGCATGCGATCCATGATAGGATTTGTGTTATTCTGAAAACATGATGCGAGTCCATTATTAGGTGGAGGATGATGGGCGGTAAATACACTATGCTTTTCTTCTGTGAGGAGGCCACCATGGAAGAATGTGAGAGTACCAAGGGGATATGCAAGCGGTGTAGGTATAGCAGTTTTAGGCGATGATGGGGGATCATGAGAGGGAGATGAATGGATAGCAGCATGTGGATGGGTGATATCAGGAGAGGGATTAGGGGATATGATAGGATTTGGATTTGTGGTAGTGGGATCATGTAATGGAGATGGAGATGGAGTAGTAGAAGCTTGAATGACAAGGGGATCATGGGATGGAATGGATGGGGGACTGTGATCTTGAGGTGGACTAGATAGGATGGTAGGATCTTGATCTGGAGAAAGGGATATGTTGGCATGCTTTGGATTAGACTCTTGGCATGACTCATCTTGTGTGGATGGCATGATAATGGATTCTTGTTGGGACTCTTCAAGTGGGGAAGATGGAGGGACGGAAGATCCATGAGGCTCATTGGAATGGGTTTTGATGCTACTAGGAGTGGGAGGAGTGGATTGGATTTGGGTATCTTTGATGGATTGGGTAGATCTAGGAGTAGAGGGAGTGGATTGGAATTGGGTGTCTTCGATGGATTCAGTGGTTCTCATAGTAGGAGATGTGGGTTCAATGGTTTCAATGGTTTGATCAGTGCTAGGGGTGGTAACAACAATGATAGGTGTGGTATGGAGAAGGCTCTCATCACTAGTTACCGTGGATGATGGATTGGGATGGCATGGTTCCATGACTGCAATGTGTGGAGTGGGAGATGTCTTCTTTGTAATGAGTCCTTGGAGAACTTCTAAAATGAGAGACTTGCCTATGGTTGGCTTGGCTAGGGTGGTAGAAATGGATGAGGGATTATGGATTGGTGGACTAAGGTTAGATGGAGGGATGGGATTGAATGTAGGACTATGAGTAGATGGGGGATTAGGAGTGGATGGAGGACTAGGAGTAGATGGATGAATGGGATTGGATGGAGGACTAGGAGTAGATGGAGGACTAGGATGGGATGGATGAATGGGATTGGATGGAGGACTAGGAGTAGGATGCATGAATGGGACTGGATGGAGGACTGTGGCGATGGAGACCAGGATGGGATGGGATGAATGGGATTGGATGGAGGACCAGGGAGTGGTGAAGGAATGGGGATTGATGGAGGACTAGGAGTAGATGGAGGACTAGGATTGGATGGAGAGTTGGAGGGTGAGACATGGGAGGAATAAGATAGGGACATGGATTGTGGATTAGAAGAGGACAGTAGGGTGGTGGACAAGAGGGATGGGGGACGAATCATAACAAGGGTAATACTGGGGATTTGGCGGATCAGGACGATGATTAAGCGTGGACGCAGGATCACGCGTACGGCGTGGACGCAGGATCAGCTGACAGGAAGGCACGCAACGCAGGATCAGGAGTGAGCAGACTGGGCGGCACATCAGGCAGTGGGCACAAGCGGACGCATGACTCCAGGATAGGATGACGTGGATGGGGATCAGGATTAGGCATTGAGGATGCAGGCAGACCAGGATAAGATGACGGCATGGATAAGAGAATGACGTAGATGAATGGGTATGATGGATACGACTGATCCCGCAGCGCAATAAACATGATTAGGCATGGACGAATACATAACGAGATAACTCGAGGGGGTGATTGGATTTTGGAAAGTGGGTGGAGAAAGCTTACTAGCAATGATAGTGTCAAGGGGATCTATGTCATATTCCTCTTGATCAACAAGACTTTCGTTATCATTGTCAATGTAATTAGGGTTTCCCTTGATCACTATTGATGGAGGATAGGAATTCATGATGGTGAAAGGATAAAGAGGATGGATGAAAAGATTTTGGATGGGAACGGATTAAAGCTCAAATCGGGATTTGGGTCAAGCTCGGATCAGGATTGGACTAAAGCTCAGATTAGGATGATTGGATGATGTGATGGGATTGATTCTAACGATAAGATTTAATTATCAAAAGATGATTGCGACACCGAATCTACTTCGAGATGGAAGTAGATTGATTGGGTCGAAGGTGATGTGATTGGATTGGAGTGGATAAGGTTGATTAGATTTTGATTGAATAGATCGGATTGGATAGGATTATGGTGATAGAACGAATGTGATTTGATTGATTGGGTAATTGGATGTTTTGACAAAATTATTGGATTTGATAGATTTGGATGATTAGATGGGTATGATTGGATGATGAAAGATGTGAGAGAGACCTTGAGTTTAATCAAAGGAAGTTACCCTTAGTGACCAAGAGCTTTAATTGATTAAGAGGGTGATTACGACACCAAATCCACCTTAAGATAGGAATGGATTGATTGGGCCGAAGGTGATAACTTAAGCCACCGAATTCACCTCAAGATGGAGGTAAATTGATTGGGGTCGAACTAATAATCAAGTTCAAGCGCTATGGTCAATTTGGGTAACCGCTTTGTAATACAAGGTTAGGACGGTTTAGTTATGGATGGTGTTTGGGGATGCAAACGGTAAGAAATTATGGTGGATTAGGGAGAAATTAAAATGAACGGGGGATTAAGGATAATTGTGGAGAATGTATGGGGATTTAGAATGGTTGAACGAAAGTTTGGAATAATGAGATGGAGGTTTAAAATGGTCACACGAGGATTTTTGAAGGTTTAAAGTGACAAAATGAAGGCTTGGGATGACGAGGTAATGGTTGGGAATGGTTAAATGATGGTTTCGAGGCTAAATGGATCCAAATGGGGCGATCTCGGATGTTCAGGAGGGAAAATTCGCCCCTCTGCAGCAAACCAGGGGCGTAATCACCTTTCTGCGGTAAAATAGGGGCGTAATCGCCTTTCTGCGGTAAAACAGGGGCGTAATCACCTTTCTGCAGTAAAACAGGGGCGTAATCACCTTTCTGCAGTAAAAACAGGGGCGTAATTGCCTTTCTGCGGTAAAACAGGGGCGTAATCGCCTTTCTGCGGTAAAACAGAGGCTTGGTTTGATGCAAATGACTATGGCAAGGACTTTTAAAATGACAATGATAAGGCCAAATCGTCAAAAGTTCACTAGTTTCTCACAAGAAAACACTCTCAAGCAAATACAACCCTATGATTAGTGTTAAGGGTATGGCCAAAGTGGTCTTAATCTAGGATGCACAAGGTATCTAGAGAGTCATCGATATACTCTCGGTACATGAGGCACAACCGTAAACACCAGCCCATCACAAGCGTGAGTCGGGAACCCCAACGAGATACTGAAGGGCTCAGACCAACTCTTCACGTCTATCTAGGTATCATCCTAGCTTCGATGCTCTGCCAATTACGACGTGACTGGATTGGGGTACAGCTTTCGCTCTCCCCCCTTTGTATACCCCGCCAGTACGCGTGGTTGGAATCGTCCCTTGGGGTGATGAAATCCCCAAGCAGGTCCCACTATAAAGAAAACACCAACCATTTCCAACTACTCCCCAGGCTCACACGAAGTGCAAGGGGAAAGCGAAAACAAGCTAATGCTCCCTTTGGGTAACACAAAAAAGACAAGCACAGCAAGCAATGAATATTACTCCCTCTAATTAAACTATGTTCTTAGATTAACGCAAACAGCAAGGATAATTTAAAAAAATTGAGCAAATGGATAGCCCTGCAAGCAAATATTAGATATTTTATCCCACTTTCTCCATCAACTTCACAAGAATATGCTGCAAAAAGTTAGCAAAAAACACATGTATCCTTGCAAGAACAATGTTAAATGAGAAAATAGCAAAGAAATCCAAAGCCAAGATAATAATTTTACCTTCCAGGGGCACAGTCGCCCTTCTGCAGCAAAACAGGGGCGTAATCGCCTCACTACAGTAAAAACAGGGGCGTAGTCGCCCTTCTGCGGTAAAAACAGGGGCGTAGTCGCCCTTCTGCGGTAAAAACAGGGGAGTAGTCGCCCTTCTGCGAAAAAGTGAGCACAAATTTCAGCCCAGGGGGCGTAGTCGCCTCACTGCAGTAAAGTGTTAGCACAAAAACAACTTTCAGCCCAAGAGGGCGCAGACGCCCCTCTGCAGTAAAGTGTTAGCACAAAAATAACTTTCAGACAAGGTGGGCGCAGTCGCCCTTCTGCTGAAAAGTGTTAGCAAAAAAGATAAGTTTCATGCAAGGTGCGCACACGCCCTTCTGCAGAAAAGTGTTAGCAAAAAGACAAGTTTCAGCCTAAGGTGGGCGCACACGCCCTTCTGCAGAAAAGTGTTAGCAAAAAGACAAGTTTCAGCCAAGGTGGGCGCACACGCCCTTCTGCAGAAAAGTGTTAGCAAAAAGACAAGTTTCAGCCAAGGTGGGCACACACGCCCTTCTGCAGAAAAGTGTTAGCAAAAATACAAGTTTCAACCAAGGTGGGCGCACACGCCCTTCTACAGAAAAGTGTTAGCAAAAAGACAAGTTTCAGCCAAGATGGGCGCACACGCCCTTCTGCAGAAAAGTGTTAGCAAAAAAAAAGATAAGTTTCAGCCAAAGTGGGCGCACACGCCCTTCTGCAGTAAAAACAGGGGCGTAATCGCCCCACTGCGGTAAAAACAGGGGCGTAGTCGCCCTTCTGCGACGTGTTCCTGCAAAAACCTCAACAACAGCAAACGTAAAGTATAGGAACCCGTTTGTGGGTCCCACCGGGCGTGCCAGAAATATATACCTTAGAATTTTTCCTATTCTAGTGCATAAAATAACTCAAAATACGAATGATAAAAAAACCAAGGACACCTCAAGATTAGCCAAAAGAGAGTGACAAAATAATAAGGAAAATAGATAACACAAGACACAAATGGTTTTACCTTCCTTGCTATTGATGTCTCTTTGATTGGCTCTTGTTTGGAATGATATGTGTGCTCCTTGATGGCTCTTGATGTGGCTAAAATGGAAGATTTTACTATGTGCTTGGATATGAATGCAAGTGAATGTAATTGAAGGCTAGATGAGTGCACAAAATGGCAGCATGTAGTTGCAAAATGACTAAGTGTTGAAAATGCCCTTGAGGAGGGGGTATTTATAGGAGAATTTGAATTCTCTAGAGAATTCAACGGTCAAGATTGCTCCAACAAGGCCAAGATGAAGGGCTATGGTGGGTTGAGAACCCACAAGCGCTCACATCTTAACATGTGGAGGGTGAAGTGGACAAGGGGATATGAGGTGTAAGTGAGGTGTCAAGAAGGTACATGAGGTGGAGAAAGGACATGCACCTTGGGGAGTGAGGATATTTCTTCAAAAAGGGATTCCTTGTCCCCAAGTGGGAGTGAAAGGGACATTTGAGGAATTTTGGAATTCCTCAAAAATCCACATGGGAAAAGGAAAGGTGGTTGGGGATATAAATGTGAATTAAATTCACATTCCTAGGATGATCTAGAGGGTAAAAGGTGGGCTCCAAAAAGGTGGGACTTGGTCACATGTGGAGATTGTGACAAGTCCAAGGTTCTAAAAACTTTGAAAGAATGGAATGTGAATTAAAAATTCACATATAAAGGAGAGGAACCTAGAACAAATAAATGTGAATTAAAAATTCACATGGGAAAGGGGGTCAATGTCCAAAAAGGAAAAATGGAATAATGACCAAAAAGTGGTGTTAAATTTAGCTAATGACCTTGGTTAAGGTTGTGCAAATATTGGATTAGGCTAATTAATGGAAGATTAGAGGCAAGTGGCAAATGTAGGAGGATGTGACATTAATCTCTGATTAAGAGGATGCACATCATAATCATGAATTAAGTAAATTAATTCATATTAGGGCAAGGTTATGGAGGATTTGACAAGGAGAGAGAAAGTGAGGAATTTTAAATTGATTTTAAATCAAAAAAGGGGAAAAAGACTAAATTAAATAAATTAGCGTATTTATTTAATTTAGAGAGGAATAGGGTAAAAGACAAAGTATTAATTATTAAATTAAATACTTTACCGATATGAGACAAAAGGTGTAATATTAATTTAATAAATTAATATTAATACGATAGGTGGAAAGGTGGTAAATTTAATCATATGGAAGTGATTAAATTTGGATGTCTACAACTGTAAGAAAAAATGGTCCACCCCTCTGAGAGGTCGATTGAAACTAAATTTTGATGGGGTAGCAAAGGGCAACCTTGGCCATGTAGATATAGGTTTTATTGTAAGGGACAAAGGTGGTAAGTTGGTATGGGAATTTTTCAGGAAATATTAGGGTTGCCATAAACAATAAAGCAAAATTTGAGGCATTGGCAAGAGGGATGAGAGAATGCATCTTCAGAGATTATAGTAAGGTTGACATTGAATGGGACTCAAAGATATGTGTTAATGCCATTATCAAGAAAAAGACGTTGAACTAGAAATTGCAAGCTTGGGTTGAGAGATGTACATCAGACTTACAAAGATTGGAAAGCTTCACAATTAAGCACATTTTTAGGGAATGTAACGTTGTTGTGGACCTACTAGCTAATGTAGGGGCAATTGAAAACATTAAGGATTTATTGGGCTCTATCCCTTTGGCATGGTCAAGCTTGCACACAATCCTAGCAAATAATGTCAAGGATGCCTTGATAAAAGGTTGAAATGATTTCTCACTCACTTGGGAAGTTTTATCATTAACTACTGTGTGCAGTCCTATATGGTGGTCTTGAATATACTTTGAACACTACTTCTTTTTGCGCCACATATGAGACTCCATGATCTCCATAGGAACTTTATCTGACATACCTAAACCCATTGGATCCTCTAAGTTGTTGATATATTTGCTTTGGGATTCTTTTCTTGGTGCCAAGTAATGGAAATGACTATATGTAGCCAGCTAAAGAACGATATGCTCACTATATCATATCTGCTAACATGATTTGGGGTGTGTCGTGTGCATGCCTCACTAAGATGAAGGAAAACTATATTAGGCACCTATTTAAAGCTATAAGTGTGGAGTTTGTTCAAGCATTTGTCAAACTAGTTGGGACCAAGAGATGGAGCACATGACATGTTCATGATGAGGTGATTTTATAGGAGATAATCACGAGTATCGTGCAAATTTTGAGAGCTAGAATGTGGGGGGAGGTCATCACCAACAACTTGGTGGTGGAGGAAAATGGTGATGTGGTGAATGCATGGGTGGCTATTGTTAGAATTGTGAAACAAGCACAAAACCATGAGCCATAGGATCAAACAACAAGAAAATACACCTTCCATGCAAGAGATCTGCAAACAATATATTCAATATTCCTCAATAAGAAAAAGATATAGAAGCAAGAGACTATCAAAATATATGAAAGCTCAAGATAATAATTACAATGAGGGTTGAGTGCTTATAAGATCAAAACCCTAAATGAGAAAGGGATCAGATCATGACAAGTGACAACATCACATTAGATGAGACAAAATGATATGATATTAACTCAACTAATAAAAGCATAAAAGAACTCCTAAGTTTAACTTAAGTGCATGAAAATAAATTACACTAATAATCAATTAAATAGTAATTAATTATTAGCTAATCCATGATAACTATAACACCCCCCCTTAAGATGAACTTAGGGAGTAGCTAAAAACCCTACAAAGAGAATGTATGATGGGTCTCGACAAAACAAGGCCTGATGAGCTACCCATGGACAAATAAAAAGATCTCTATAATGAAGAGAAATATAGAAAACCTTATGGGAAAAACTCCACTCCAAAAAGAGATGAAAGCTAAGTGAAGGACTGAAGAAGCCTCCAAACAAGAAAATGTTTTAAAAAATAGGAACATGTAGAACATCACAGAAGCACAAAGTTGTAGACCGGAATCGAAGATGACTGATAGAGTGATGAAATGAAGAACATCCAAAAATAGGAATGCAAGAGTGTCCATATGGTAAATGATCCATCTCACTGAAATGTAGGGTTACACGCTACATCCGACTAGTACATAAGAATAAGAACTAGATATGTAGATCACTCAAACATGAAACCAAGGAAGCATTAGCACCAAAAGTATAAAACCCCCATAATGCTGAAAAGTGAGAGTCGTGATAAGTACACTGAAACTGTGTGAAACCAAGAAATGCATGTAGGAAAAACAACCTACAAATAAAAGGGTACATGCAAACTAAGACACACACGCATGAGGCAAGAATCACCGGGATTCACTATTGTCATGGAAGGGACACTCACTTGACAAAGGTATGATGACAAACCAAAGGAAAACATCAACCCCCCCATGGCACTTTATATCATAGTGTGAATACAAAAGGCACAATAGGATGTGCAAAATCCACAAAAAAGTATACACCAGAATGGCACTTTATCTCAATGCATCTAAAAAATAAGAATGTGCATGAAAAACATGTCTTTAATGCCCAAATAGGATAGAATACTGAAAATACATATAGAACAGCCAAAAAAAAGTCATCTCACATAACAAAAAAGTTCCCATGAGCTAAAATGTCCAAGTAATTCACCAAAGTGCAAAAACACAAAAATATAAATAAAATGTACTTGGAGAACAATTTGGAAAAATCGCATGGATGGAATTGAATATCTCTGAGAGACGGTTCCAATGTCGTTGGAATTGTGAAAAATGAAGAAACTGGTCAAAAGTTACAAGCTCGGGACTGAAAATAGTACCTCTGACTTCAACAGGTTGTAGAATGTACCAACATAAAAAAAATTGGCGATTAGATCCACACCAGTGGAAAGTTGGCAAAACTACCTTTTGGATGATATCTTGTTTGCAAAAGTCCAACATTCTATGCCCAAGTTATGACCAAAAGAAAAAAAAAGACCTCTTTTAGGGCATAATGGGGTCTTGAAGGGGACATGCAAACCATTTGTATGGATGACATCATCGTGACATCATGTTGACATCATTAAAAATATACTAGGAATATTCTTTTGCTATCATTTCAAGAAAAATGTTGCAGATATTTGATTAAAAAATTATTTCTGTTTTAAAAATCAAACTTCGAAAGCTTTTGCAAAAAAATTGAAACCTACAATTTTTTTTTAAGAAACCCCACGTGAATTTTTCCAGCCGACAATTAATGGCACTGTTGTATGCTATACGGTTCCATACGCTATATGGATTCCATACCACCGTACAAATTTGTTACCTCGTAAAATGTGCCCAAAAAATTTGCCTCCAAAAATACTTTTCTATATTTTCATGAAACAATAGTCGATCTTTAGGTTTTTTGCCACTTCAAATGTAATGGAAAAGTCCATTTTGCACCAAAGTGCTCCAAAAATTCACCCACCTCCAAAAATTTGTAAAAAAAGAAAAGGAGATTCAGATTTGAAGCCTATAATCCTTGTTGAAGAAAAAAACCCTCATAAATTGATAAGGGGTTCCCTGAATCCACACTCTGATACGATGTTAGAATTGTGAAACAAGCACAAAACCACAAGCCATAGGATCAAACAAAAAAAAAATACACCTTCCATGCAAGAGATCTGTAAACAATATATGTAATATTCCTTAACAAGAAAAAGCTATGGAAGCAAGGGATTGTCAAAAGATATGAAAAACTGAGATAATAATTACAATGAGGGTTGAGTTCTTATAAGAAAAAAACCCTAAATGAGAAAGGGATCAGATCATGATGAGTGTCAACATCACATGAGATGAGACAAAATGATCTAATATTAACTCAACTAATAAAAGCATAAAAGAACTTCTAAGTTTAGCTTAAGTGCATGAGAATAAATTAGACTAATAATCAATCAAAGAGTAATTAATTATTAGCTAATGCATGATAAATCTAACAACCGTTGTAGACAAGAAACCAAGTGCGGGATGGATTGCTGGCATTTTCAAGGCTGCAACTATGAAGAGAAAGAATGTCTCTTCTCAAGCCCTCTCACTATACCGGAAAGGCTTGTTTGGGAAAAAATTGGAGACATTCAGTTACTATGTAAGTGAGAATGGGGACTTGTTCTCCCCTTCTCAAATTGAGAGGATCATTGCCTTCTCTGAACACCTCATGCATGTATTACACTTGAAGGGCCAGTAGATGGCTTGTTTCCTATTTATTTTTTTGTTTGGTAATTAATGAAAAGGGAGTTGTCCCCATGATAGCACTTATCTAGCAAAAAAAAGAATCCTTAACTTAAATTTGATAGTCATAATTTATATATTTAATAATAAACATAATATTAATTATGCCTTAAATTAAATAAAAAATTAAAATAAAGAATATTGAAATTACTAAGTTTTAACTTAAGCCCCTCTACTACCATGCCACCACTGTGCTTGCCTACCATCACTAGGGAATCTAGTAAAATTCATGGAGAGCTTGATCTTGCCAAAAATGATCATAGATGAATGTTGTAGAAAATCAATGCAAGTAAGTGTTGGGTGCTTAGCCTTGTTGGGGATGGACAATGGTGTGTCAAATTTATCTATGGCGGAGAGAAATGGGATTGTTGTGAGTGATCCTTGGCTCCATTGCTTGGTTTAACCCCTTCAATGTGTGAGTGCCTCCCCTATAGTGATTTTTGGTAAGGAAATAATGGGCGAGGTTGTTGATAATGAAGTATTTTTGCAAAGAATGGTCTGATTGGAAGGTTCAAAGGTTTTGGTCAAGCCTCTCCAAGCTTAATAAATGTATTTCAAAAACATGGAGAACAATTTTGGATGGTGATCTCCAAATATACCCATGTGCATGAGGGTTTTTTGTGGTGGTTTTCGACAATGTTCAAGATCACCACATAGTTCTTTGTGATTATTAATGGAGCTATGAGGAGCATTTTCTTATGCTGAAACCTTGGTATCTTGCTTTCAACCCCACCTCTAAATCATTTGTATCCATTCCAATTTGGATAAGACTCCCAAATCTTCCACTTCAATTCTGGTTTGATTCTTGTTTTGAAGTTATGGGTAATTCATTGGGAAAGTTTTTGGAAGTTGATGAGGGTTCATCAAATTATTTGCATACTACATATTATTGCATGTTGGTGGAGATCGATACCTCAAAGAATCTATTAAAGAATATCTCTCTCAAAATTGTTGATGGGTGTTAGAAGAAGATGTTAGATTATGATGGTTTACCTTTTCATTGATGTAGATGTTTCATGACTAGTCATATTGTTGATCATTTCTCCAAAAAAAAAAAATTCATGCCACTTGGTGGATGTTGATGGTCAAAAATAACACAACAACGTTAAAATAGAATATTACTACTCTACTTCTCCTGAAAAAGACAATATAAACTACCCATCTTCCAAGGTCTCTGTAGTTGGTTCTCAACTCCGCTGATGTCGTTCAGTGGCCTATGCAACTGTAATGTTCAAGGGGCTTGCTAGTAAAGGGTTACAAACTGCATAATACAAATTAATCTGATGTTTGGGGGGTGTAAATAAACAACAAAAGATAGAACAAAGCTGAGGACAACAAAACATAGATAGAGATTTCTTTTAATTCATACATATGAACTTCATAATGAGCATTTCCTTTTAATAACTAAAACCATAAGATGATGCAATCCATAGAATAACCTATACTATTGCATTCATCCATAGTGCATATTTCAAGACGTACAACCATTCCTCATCACTTTTTTTTTAAAACTTCATTTTCAAACAAGAACATATCACTAGCTGATTACTAGAATTCATAGATCAATAAACATAAAGAGATCTCATTCACAAATAACTCAATGAAATAGTCTCAGATTCATAATCTTCTATTATTTTCATCAAATGAGAGACATTTATGCATAGCAAAACTCACTAGCATACGAATGACTATTGTTCATCAACATTACCATTAAACTAATAAACTTCTGAATCATAACATAAACTGTATTAAAACTTGTAAAATGTTTTGAGTATCTTTGCATAAAACTATAAGAACTTCTAAAAAGACTATAAAGAACTATCCTAGATTTCTCTTTAGGCAGCTAATATTCCCTTCAATTAGCCGACCTTTACAAAATGGAGAGAAATTCTACATATAGACCAATTCAATACTAATTCCTCTCATAAAAAACATTAAGATCCACAATTCAGGGCTCCAGATCAAAAAATGTAGGGACACTTAGATGACTCCAGTGTTTGTCTCCCTTGCAATTTCTGAAGCTGAACAAGTGTGCCAGCTGCTCCTTCAATCAAAATATAGACTCCCAGTCATCACTTAGATCCCTGCCAACTACTGTGAGTTACCCTTGACTTGTCAGCTTTGTTGCTTGGTTGTTCCTTTACTCAAAATCTGCCCAAAAAGATATTGTCGTTGTCAAAAAGATAATTAAAATAACTTTTATTGATCACCTTTATGTTGGGGCTTATGGTATTCATCATAGTTAGCAAACAACTATTTTATGGTGTCATCATCTGGTCTGTCAATCCAATCAACCTTAAATCTTGATTCTTCAAACTTATGTTCCACGACATCAACAGTTACTTTCATTTGGCCAACATCCTTGGTTGCCTAACGTAAGTCACATCTAAGCTCCAACAATTTATCCAAGAGTGGCGATTTGGTAGTATCTCCTTTCAGCATTTTATCCAGTCATTCTTCCCATGCATCCTTTATATCTCCCAAGGATTCAAGCCTCTAGTTTGAAGGTAAACACTTATCAATAAATCTTGAAACAAGCTCCTCAAACACACCCGTGTGTTCAAATACCTCACGGAAATTGTTAAGCATGATTATCCAGTGTTGAATAAGATTTTCTGACTTAAAATAAGATATATGAATTTCCTTTATAATATATCCAGAATCCTGATCACCTAGAATCTGAGACTGTACCATCTCTTCCTCAGTCATTTTGTTAATTGCTCTGAGCTTTCCCAAGTATTCCCTGAGATTTTCCTCTTTTGCCCACCATTTCTTCATAGATTCTTCTATTGTTTTGATTAATTTAAGCCCTCTAAAATAATACTTAAAACCTTCATCAAATAATTTATTCTTATCCGATTTGAAGGTGTTAAGCTAATTGTCAATGTAGGTAGCTTTATTTTTCATCTTTGTCAAACCATCTACTTCTTTTCTGCTCATCAAAACGGGAATCGTAGATGGTGTAGGCTGCTCAGGAGTAGATGACATCAATTCTTTTAAGAAATATTTCATCTTACCAACTTGATCCTTCAACTCATCTTTGGCTTGGGTATGTGTAGGATCATGATGGGCCAAAAAGTGGTGATATGATGGGTATGTGGCTGACGAATTTTTTTTACCCAAAATTGATGAAACGAAAAGGGTTTTTAAAGGAGATTTTCAGCTTTCCACCAATATAAATTATGCTTTACTTTGAATTTAATAAATAATTATTATTCATTTTCTATTTGAATTATGACTAAAGTCCTAATTAATATGCTGGTTGAAAAACCTCTATTGCTTTCATATTGTATCACATTTTTTAAATCTGAAACATGCATCACATTCTTTGCTTCGCATACTATAGGATTAAAAAAAATGAATTTCATGAAGTTTTCACCAAGTTAAGGTGGTTAGACATACAAGTTTTTATATTTTTTAAAAGTTGTAATAAAAAAATCATAATTAATTATTTACTTGGAAAAAAATTACAAAAAAATATGTATCACATCGGGACATGAATCCTCTACTTATATCTAAACTTATAAAAAAATATTATCATTTTATTGTGGTTAGGGTGGCCAGACAGAAACCTTCTTATTTTTTCCCTAAAATTTAAGTACTACTGCATTGAAATTTCAAATTTTCACCAAATAGATTTAAAAATAAATAAACATAGTAGTTTAGAAACTACATTAAATTTGCTACAGATTCTATTCTTACATATTTTTGAAATAATATAGATAACTTATTCAAATTTTTATGTCAAGTTGCCTAACTCTGATTTTTCTAAATTTTTCCCCACTTAAGGGCTTGTTTTTTCCATGATGATCCTGCAAATACCCTCTTGCTTGTATTTAATCGGCCTAGACTTGGTGGTATTAGCAACAATGTAAATTAAATTTATCTGCTGATTTCTAGTATGCTTCCCCAAATTAACACTACTTATCTGATAATCTTCAAGGAGCAATTCTCTATCGTCCTTATCAACAATTGGAGAAGCAGTCTCAGCTACTAAATCCCCTTCATCATTTAACTTGGTCGAATGCACTGCATGTGCCTTCTTCTTCCCTTTTACCTTGTCAATTTCTACCCTCATGTCATCCCAATTCATTGGTTGGGCTTGTACTTGCTGCCTTTTCTCTAAATTCAACTTTAACCAAGTGGGCGTGGCTAGCTGAGTGGTCACCTGTTAAATCTTTGGAGGTGTGGAAAATGGAGGTGTAGAAGCAATTTTCCCAACAGTCCTCTGAGAAGTGTTCTACAAATCTTCCTATTCCTTTTGCAACCTCCCCTATTCAATTCTCTCAGTTTCAGTTTTGATTTCCTCTATCTTTCTTATTTCCTCCTCTTTCTTAGCAGCCTCTTCTTCATCTCTTAGCCTTTGCTGCTCTAATTCCTTAGCTTTGTTCTCTTCTTCTATATCCTTCTCTTGTGCAACTTTCCTTTCTAATTCACGGGCCTCATCTTCTTTCTTCTTTAGTGCCTCAACTTTTTCCACCTCCCGAGCTAACTCCTTAGTCTTCTTTATTTCTTCTTCTTTTTCTTGGGCAACTCGTTCATCAGCTAAATTTTGAGCACCTTCCATTAATTCTCATTGTTCCTTCTCTGATAACACATCATTCAGTTCTGCATCAGCATTATGTAGGCTGCCAACTTCAAATTCAACTCCTTCCTCTCCTGATTCTTCTTCAACTTTCTTCAAATACTCTTCCCACTCAAGTGCTTCTTCCTCTTGCGATGGAGTCCTTTTGGAATATGAGGAGATGTCTTGAATGTTTACCTCAACCTTCTCTTCTTCTCCAATGATTGGTGCTTCTGAAGTTGATGGCATGGTAGGAGTACTTTCCTTAGCTTGTGGGGGAGCAACAACTTGCCTCTCTACAGAACTCTCCTCACCAAGGTGAACAACAGACAAAGTTACAACAACAAAACCCGTAGTTACACCTGCAGTGGCCGCCTCATAGGTAACCTTTTCTTTACACAAAGCATCATCAAGTTTTTGCAGTGAGATCTCCTCTTCAGTTTGTGAATGCTTTTCAATGGTTACCTCTACCGTTGCAACACCTTTCTCTAGTCTTTTATACTTTATGGTCTCTGCTGATGAAGTGGGTTCACTACTAGGACCTATTTTCTTTGTCACTCTACCCCTTGGTTGTTTCAACTAGAGATCTATCCATTTCAAACTCCTATTTACCACTACTCATGACACTTTCCAATCTTGGTCTCCTCTTTCTCTTCCCAATTGATAGGTGGCAAGACCTATGTACCTACTTGATCAATATCATACTGGGGATCAAGAGTGATCCCATCATCCGTAGTATCATCAAGTATATCAGTTTTAATGTCAAAATACCTCATATGGGGGATTGTCAACCTCTCATAGCCTATTTTTCTTACCTCAAATTGATCTTGGAGGTTTTCCCAAAAATCCTCAAGAAGAGGAACATGATGAGTAAAGTGAGTAGGATAAAGCACATGCATCTTATTCTTAGGATCAAAATTCTTTCTAGAAGAATGTTGTTGGAAATTCAGAGACTGAAATACCTCATTTGTTTTTTTGGCCATGATCGATGAGGAACAAGAATAAAACCCCAATTGTCAGGGAAAACCATGTGCAACAGTCTTGTGTTGGGAAGAGAAAAATGCATTCACCTTTGTAGCTTGCCTAGCAAATTCCATCAAAACCTACCTATTGCCACAACATCTTGGCAACTTAAACAGATGACCATCAAAACCAAATAATCTAAAATATGTTGACTTGGGGTATTGAATGTACCAGTATCCCCATTCTTGAATGAATCCCATGGCTTCCTGGAACAATCTGAAACCTATGTCCCCTATGAACTAATTTATAACCACACATAAGAAAGCATCATTTACCCTTTTGAAATGCTTCTCTGATTCCTTGAGCTCCAGCTAGTCACAGTGTTCCCAGACCTTCTATTGATCTGGGCCTTCTTCCATTGACCCTACAGTGTTAATCCAATAAATCTTATAGTCCTTGTTGCACAATATATAACATAAGAAGACATATAAAATGTCTTGGTTTGTGTCACCTTGAGGAGCTAATCATGAATATTTTCTGAAATGATTTTCCCCCAGTCCAAGTGTTGTTTTCCATCAAGCATCAACTAGATGAATGAGAACATTGTTGGGTGAAAATTATGTAATCAACTTTCGACAGATTACACAACCTTGGATTCACCCACAGTCACGTGAGATTCAATCTCTCCTCTCAACAAGGGGAGCCACCCTTTTACTGTTAGCACTACTAAGTGAACAAACTAGAGTATTTACAGAATATTTACAATATTTATGAAGTTGGGGGTGTGTGTTGCATTAATCCTTCTATATTTTTTCAGAGAAGATGTGGGTAATGTTTCACAACTGAAAACATTCTTGATTCACAATACTAGAAACTTACCAAAAGAAATACAATTGATTCCCTATCTTGACAAAGCACAACTTAGAGATATCAGATAAGATTATAACAAAAAGTAAAATGGAAACAAGTAAGGCTCATGAAGGCACAAAGTCATTTCGTAGCCTTTTCATCATCAGATCTGTGAGAACAATAGAGTTTATCGCATTAGAAACACAAAGTATTTTTATATGCAACAATTCCTTCGAACAACTTGAGAGATTACAAGCTCAAAGTCTTGTATATCCTTCAACCAAAAGCATTAAAACGCAAAGCAAAAATCCAAGTTAGAAATGCAACAAAAAGTCTACAAGAATCACTTGAAGTCCTTCAGATTTCATAAACTAATCACCAACAATCTTAACCAAATTCAAGAGACAATTGATCCAACACAAAGTTTGGTATGCAACTCCTTCCTTTATTGATCAGATTTAGATTCACAAAGCGTGAACACAAAGTTTCAAAATTTTTTGCAAAATGAGTAGCACTTCGTTGTAAAAACTAAAGGTAAGCTATTACAAAAGGAATCCCTCATATTTATAGAAAGAGGGATGAGAAAAATTAGGAATTAGTTGAGAAAATTAAGGAAATCAGGTGAGTGATTTTAGGAAATCTCACCTAACTTTGACCAAAGTCAAAGTGTAATTTTTCTTAATGAAATTACATCTCAAAATTTTGGTGCAATTACATTTTACAAAAAGACATCTAAGATGTCAAAAAATATTTACAAGATGCATAAAAGGATTCATCAAAAAGATCTACAAGATGCATAAAAGGATTCATCAAAAAGATCTAACTCTGGAGATCAGGAATCTTCATGGTCCCTGGCTTGGGCATGAAATTCTTCATATCTCTTCCTAGTCTCCTCCATGAATGTCTCATTCGGACCGACAGTGTAATCCACAATGGTGTGAATCCTCGTGATAGATCTCATGTCGGATGAGTTAACCTTTTTGCACCTTTCAAGATGCGTCTTAAGGTTGTCAATGGTAAGTCTGTTATCACAAATGATGTTCATAGAGGAATCTAAGAAATTTTCACTCTCTACTAGCTTCATGATAGCCTCTTTGAAGATCTTTGAAAGTTCTGTAGCTAGAAGGAAGATTTGGTTTTCCTCAAGGAGCTATCCTAGTAACTCCTTAATCTCTTTTTCAAGGATTGTGTGATTCCCTTCGACATATTCCTGTACTTGGTGGAGGTCCTCTGCAAGAGATTTGATAACTTGAATGCGATGCTTCAGTGACTCTCTTACTTTTACATACTTTTCTTTGTCAAGAATGACCCTGGCTTCCACCAATTGACTAAGCTTTACCTGTTTCATATGTGTCCACAATAATAGGAATTTTTCCATCTGTTTTCACTCTTGGGATGGAACACCTTCTTCTTTATCAAGCTCCAACTTGAGCTTGGAAATCTATGTAGCTCTCTCATCAGCAACAATTATGATCTAAGAACCATGCTCCACGATCTTACGAACAAAATCATACAACACTTTTACTGTTGAGGGAAACTTTTTAGATTTCTTCACAACTGGGTCCTCAACACTGATCATCACCAATGGTTGTGCACTACTAGAAGATCCTGCAAGCCTCCTTAAAACAACAGCATAATGCTCTGCTTTCTGTTTATAGGCATCTCGAACTTGCTCCATCTTCTCCAACCTGCCTGTCAATATATTCAATGTCACTTGTGCATCTTCCTTTGCACTTGCATTGGTGGCCTTACCAAGTTGAAATCTTGTGACGGTGTAGTCCTCCATGTTGACATCACCCTCCTCTTGAGGTGGTATGCCAATCTCTGCATATTTTTGTCTAGCCTTGTCAACTTGAATTTGTGAGTACACCTTGGATTTTTTCTTCCCCTTAGCTTTTGGAGGAGCTATCTCTTCAAGGTCAAGCTCTTCTAGAGAGATCATCTGCTTCTTACACATAGACACTTGAGATACTAACCAAGGGGGAAGAGATGATGTGTAAGCCTCCTTATTCACTGACAATTCTCTCGTCACTGGCACTTCTTCAGGAATATCTGGTAGAGAGACAATAGGTGTGGTGTTTGTCATGACAGCTCCAAAAGTTGGTACCTCAAGTTGAGTATGCATAGATTCACTCATGAACCTATCAAATTCATCCTATGAAGTGATATCATAAGATGGTGATGAAAAACTAGGAATGGATGATGGAGGACTTGACAATATGTCAACCGTGCATATGCTTGTGATGGAAGGAGTATCAAGCATGGTCGATGCTATAGGGGGTGATGAAATGATCACTGTAGGTACTGTGGATGTAGGAATAGGTGATGATTGAATAGGTGGAGGAGGAGTGTTTGGATTCAGAGGTGTACGAGGAACACTTGAAATTATAGGCGATGACGTTCGTGGAAGATCTTCAACAACATTTTCATGTGGAGATAAAATTTGTTCATCATCAAGCCCGAGTTCCTATTGAGAAACCTCTTGATCCTCTAACTCCTACTTACCTTCTAGATCACCTTCAGACTCTTGTACATCTTCAAAATCATCTTCTTCATCAGTCTGTTTCATCTTAATCTTCTTCATCAATTGATTCAGCACCTGAATTTTCTTCATCGAAATCTATCTCTTCGGAAACAAGTGTCTTTCCTTTGCTGCGAGATGGTTCATATTTTGTTGTCTCTTCTTCAGGGATAGTACGTGTGTCCTTCTTTCCAATTGTGAACTTTATCCTTAGCCCTCTTTGAGAAGAGGAAGGAATGGCTGCCTGTTTATTTTTGGTGTGAAGTTCACATTTTTTACTAGCTTCTGTTTCTGAATCTTCACCTTCTGATTCTGTTCTGAAGGTCTTCATCTCAAAACCATGCTTATCCAGCCACTTTGAAGTGTTAGCCAAAATTGGATGCAACCTTTCTCTAATGGAAGTGCACTCCCTCTTTGACCATTAAATTGTAGGCAAGGGTCTCCTATAAACCTCCTGTTCATCATACACAACGTTCATGATGTCACCAAGATCTATGAACTCCTTTGGTAAATCAGCAACATCAAGATCCTTGATCTATTGAATGGTCAACCTGCAATAGTCCATCTTGTGGATAGCTTCTTCATCTCTACAATCGGCCCAGATGTCTTCAAATCGGTACTTATGTTGATGTCCTTTTTTCAATCTTTGCTTCATATTCTAATAATCAAAACCAAACCTATGTCTATAGGTTCTGATTGTCATGATCTGCATTTTTGCATACACTGATTTGGCCTTCTGCACACTTCTAATGGTATACCTGCCAATTTTCAGCAGAAACTTGAAGCCTGGTTTCTAAATATCCTATCGTTCCTTATGCACTGAGATAATCTGTCTGCATAACTCCATGAGAACCCATTTATCTGAAGGATACCTCGGCAGCATATAAGGACATCCATTATAACATCCTACTCTCATGTAAGTAAAGATTGGGAATTGAAAAAATGAGCATCCAACCTTACTTACCACCTTGTATGCCTCATCTGATACTCTCTTTCTCTCAAGAGTTGGATCAAAGCTATACAACAAAGGTGCAAAGAAAGCATCTATAACCCTCCTGAAATGATGAAGGCTCTCTCTAAGCTCCAACTGATAAAATAATTTGTACATTGGTTTGGTGTGTCTACTACCTCTTGTGGAAAGACCTGGAAATTGCCTCATCATGGCTACTATGTACACCAAATAAGAATTCATGTAGAACTTTAGAGTGGTGGGCACACTGATCAGCTGCTCATGGATCTCATCAATGATTTTCTTCCCCCATTCAATGTGAGCCTTCTTCCTCTGTATAATCTAAATGTACTCATACATCCAATCATGAAAGTGAGAAGATTACAGAAAACAATTGACTCTGCTCAATAGGGTGATTATATCTCTGACCTCCTCCTTGAAATTACTGCATGGAAGGCTTTTTGGCAATCTAGATACTAAGTGTCTGGGTTCTTTCAACCATTGATTTTTTATCAGAGTCTTAGCTTTATTAGTATTAGCATCGAAGACCTCTTGTGCAGGTTGCATAGAGATCTCTGTATACTACTCCATATGTGGAACTTTGAAATTGATGTCAAAGAAATATAGATCTAGTCTCATGATCTCATGTCCAGAAGCATCTTTCACTCTTTTGGTTTCTCGGATGTACAATGATGCCACCTAGAGAATAAATTCAGTGTTATGAGTAGAGGTAGGAAATGAAGACACCAAGTGTAGATTGTTGTGTACAATTTCCCTCAAATTCTCTTCAAGAGGTTTCTTGTTAGTTCTCTTGACGAAGTCTTCAAGGTCTTGGTAACCAACTTCAGTGTCCTTTATTTCATCAACTTTTGACTCGACCACTGTAGGTGGAAACACACCTATGTACTTGTATTTCATTTTTCTTCAAGCTCTTGAAGATAACATAGGTCTTTTGGCAATCATGAGAAGATAACTAGATCAAAAGTACAACTTTGAAGATCACTGGATGAAACCTAAGAAATAGCTGCAAGTTATGGAATCAACAAGAGTCAATTGAAAATAAACATTGGGATGTGTGCAATGAGTGACAAGGTCAAACAAGCATGGAACAAATTTTGAGACATGCAAAATGATGAACAAAGTGGAAGGAATGAGAAACGACGTGAAACTGGCAAGTTTTGAAGGTTTTTGGGAAAAAGCAGGAAAAAGTGTAAGGGTGCCGAAAATCAACGCCCTTGTACTTAAAGGCAAGTCACTTGATGTAGCGGTGCTGAAAAATAGTGCCCCTGTACCCAACACTTAGAAACTTTTTGGTTTGGAGTTAAAGTTGGTGTAATGGCGGTGAAATTTAGCGCCTGTGCACCAACTATGAAAATTTGAAATAAATTCAGGTGTCAAGGCATAGATTTTCACCACCCTAGTATTTTTTGGAAAAACAATGAAGTGTAAATGGACTCGAAAACCCCGCTCGAGCCTCTATTTGCTAATTTTTCAAATCAAATAGAAAATGAAGTCAAAGAAATGGCATAAAATTTCACCGCTATGGCACTCGATCTGCAAATAATCCCAAAACAAAATGTCTTGCATAGATAGGTTATTATTATTTACAAAAACCATTTTGAAATAACAAGGGCATGATGGGAAAGATAAAAAAAGCAGCAAATACAAGCTGAAACAACAAGCAAAAGGAAAACGAATTTTCTTTAAAGAAAGAAAAATGTTTTTTTTTAAGATCAAACTAGAACTCACACACAAACTCAAACAAAACGCATCTAATGAACAAAAGATAAACGTGTTTGAGAAATAAAGTAACCAGCATGCAAGTAAAATGAGAAAAACACATTTTCAAGGTGAGAAAGACTCAGCTCACAAATGAGAGAGAGAGAGCACATTTTTCTTATGAGGAAAAAACAAGAGAAAATTGGCAACTTTTAATGACACGCACCAACAAGCAACTGACATCAAGAGAAAAAGAAGAGTTTGATAGTTCAATGCACTTGTTTACTACCAATGATTTAGTTTGGCTACATAACAGAAGCATGTTAAAATCATTGAACTGTCCAATTGCAATAAGTGTTGCGACAATAGCTAGGTATGAAATAAATAATGCAGCTAACAATGAACAACTTGAAAAAGAAGTATTGCTTTGTAAAGGGAAACGCATCATGCTCACATACAACATATGGACACAAGCAGGACTAGTGAATGGAGCTCTTGGAAAGGTTGTTGAAATCATTTATAGCCCTGGTTCCAAACTGCCAGATGCTCCCATGTATGTTGTAACAAAGTTCAATAGCTATAGCGGGCCACCATGGAATGAGCATGACCCCAAGAGTATACTGATAATACCTATTTTCCTGGGCAATAAAAGGCAGAGACCACTCACGATGGCATGGGCTATTACCATACACAAATCTCAAGGCCTAACGCTGCACAAAGCAACAATTGATATTGGTAAAATAGATAGGCAGGGACTAACATTTATAGCCATATCTAGAGTTAAATTGTTAAACGATCTTCACGTTCACCCACCATTCTCTTTTGAAAGATACTCCAAAATGCAAACCAATCCATACACAATCATAAGGAAATGAGAGAAGGACCGCTTAAAACAACTATGGCTCTCCTAAAACAAGGTACGCAACTCTCATTCCTATCTATTTGATATCTCTCCCAAATTTCCATGGTGCATCAATTCTATTGTTACAAATTTTTGTCTTACAAAACTTTCCTCTGAGCACTTACAAATCATTACACAATTCAAACTTAAAAAAAAAACATACACCACCAAAACCTAATCTACACACCTAACCATCCCATTTCTTTCGTTGTACAGGTCTTGAAGACAAATCACAAAGATCACAAAAGCTTGTCGCCAAAAAAAAAACATACACCATTTCTACATGCTCATAATTGTTATCACCTAGAATCGCACCCTGTGCAAAGTTTACAAAAAACTGAGCATTCTAGAGCAACATGGGATCATCTCAAGGCTGTGGGTCACCTATAATTGAAATGAACCTCTGGAGAAGGCCGGCTTCCTTTGGTGTCACCTAACACTACTAATTTTTTGAAGGAAAAGGGAGAGAGATAATACGTAAAAATGAAAACTAAACTCTAAGGTGATGCACTGAAATGATAGGAACAATGAGATACTCGAGCTACACCTGAATACTGGTGACAGCCATGGGACTGCACAACAAGATCCTGTAGATCACACGTTTAAACAAGTTTGACATGCCCATGAGCTTCAAAAAGGAAAGGTAGATTTTCACAAAATAGAAGATCATGTGCAAGATTGAGTAAACACAGTTAGAAACCTACATGATACTACTTCTGCAAAGAAAGGAACGACATGAAACAAAAGCTATAAGGAAAGAGAAAATTTCACTAAGTAGCTCACTGAATCAAAAAGAATGCACAATACTTCACAAGAATCAGAAGGCAAAAGATGGACCATCAATGGTAACCAAGGCAAATTTTGTATATTATGTTTCAAGTTGAATTACAGAAGCCTGCTAGTCTGAGAGAGGACTTCAAAAGGGTCACAGACCTCAGAAGAGCATACATCTGAACTGCTTACAAAAAGGCATAAAATGCCTTATATACAGAAAAGATCTCGGCCCCTTAGGGCTTACAAAAATATCGGGCTCAGAAAAGATCTCCCATAGATCTTTTGATCGAATTTAATGTTGCATCCCTGCGTGTCCCTATTGTTGGTGTCGGTGAAGAAACATTCTCGAAGAAGTCCTCTGATCTTTCTGCAACCACCGCATTCATTCCTCTGTCCTCATGTCTTCGCGAAGCTCCTCGGCCAAACGCCTTGAATGCTACTGAGTTCATCGTGATTCGGGTTGCATTCCTCCTATGTTGGCATTCTACGCTTTGACCAGACTGCCACGGTTCGTCTCAACTCCTCATGGTTGGTCGAACGTTTCCCACGCAGGCTCGGCAGGTGGTCAAAGCCCTTTTTGAAAAGAATTGCATCTCGGCGAGACACTAAAAGTGTCTCACTGATGCAATTTTGTTCCTTGCAACTTATCGGCATATCATGGCGCTATCACTGAGAGCCTTTATTGAGCTTCAGATCTAATACAGATGTTGCCTCTATGGTCGCCAAGACAAGCGCTCATCGATAAGTAATCACACTGAATGTACAGCCTCCTCTTGAAGTCTTAGGGAATTTGATATTACAAACCATATCGGCAAGAGTTTGCCGATGTCACCCTGACACATTTTGGTCTACCAAGCCCTTCATACTTTCGGCGAGACGTTCTAACTTCACCTAGACCTCACACCGAGGTCTTTCCCTCTTGGCAAGCTTCTTTCTGCTTCACTGATACCCACGCCGAACCCCTACATTCTTTCTGAGCTCTTCTCATCTTTCCAAAAGACTGGCACTGATTCGGCAGGACCTTATGTCGAGCCTTGAAACTTTTGGTGAGCCCATCTTGGTATCGGCAAGACTCCTGCTGAAGACAATCATATCGAGGCCCCCTCCATTCAGTCGGCGAGACCATATGTCTTCACTAGGACCTCTTAGCGAGCTCCTTTACCTACCTCGAAGTTTCCAGTCGGTGTGACCCTCATCCTTTGGCAAGACACCTTGCCAAAGGAAAAAACCTTTGCCGAGCCCCACTTGTCACTATAGCACCCCCGGGTTGCCGAGACCTCTTATAGACTTCCCCTTTCGTTGGGACTTTGGCCTGTCGGCCAGACTTCATACCGAGCACCTCCAGTCATAGCGATACATGTTTCAGTCGCCGAGACACATGCCTTATCTTGCCGACGAGTCCATCCGTTTTTCATCGCCGTGACATTCCACTATCGGCAAGACATCATACCGAATGCATCCTGTTATCCCGAAAGACCTCAACCACTCTCGAGTTGTTGAGACATAATGCATCTCCCACCGATGAGACTATCTGTCCCAAGTATGTCGCTGTAGCTTCCATCCGTCGAGGAGACCTCACATAGACTGCATTCGCTATACCGAAAGCTTAATGCATTCTAAGTCGTCGTGACAAGGCGATTGTTATGCCGATAAGGATCCTTCACGGTCGCTGAGACAATAGAAACATCCTGCCGAGACCCCTCGTCAGGCCCTTTTTCCTCTTGCCGAGCTCTGATTTTGTTTCGGGGAGACCCCTTTAATCGCCGAGACATCTCAGCGAAAGCCTCAAGTCTTCCCGAAGACCGCGGTCGCCGTGAGTCTCGCCGAATGACGATTGAGCGACCTATCGGCCAAAGGGATCCACGTGGTAAGAGGTCATACTGAACCCCTCCAGTTATAGCGATAGGCTCCACAGTGACGCGTTCGGCCAGACAAAGACTAGGTCACAACGACCTGTTCAAAACAGAGAGTATCAAAGCTGTTAGTCGGCCAGACAGTAGGAGGGTCTTGCCGAATTTCTCCTTAAAGGAAAAATATGTTAAATTGACTAAGGCATGCTTTTCAACTGAGCTCCCCTATGAAATTTCATCAGATGCCTAACTTATCCCCCTATCTGAATGCTCCATTTGGCCTTCTTGAACCTCTATCACATGATTATCCTACCTGATTGAGCCCGTGGGTGAGAATTGGGTAACAATAATATAATGCCAAAGTATATTGGCCTATCGGCGTAAGAATTGCACCTCATTGGGGTGTAAGTGCTAGTTATTATCTACAATAACCATTTTGAAATAACAAGGGCATGATGGGAAAACTAAAAAACGTAGGAAATACAAGCTGAAACAACAAGTAAAAGGAAAATGCCTTTTCTTTAAAGAAAGAAAAACGTTTTTTTTTTAAGATCAAACTAGAACTCACACAAAAACTCAAAAAAATGCATCTAATGAACAAAAGATAAATGTGTTTGAGAAAGAAAGTAACCAGCACACAAGTAAAAGGAGAAAAATGAGTTTTCAAGGAGACAAAGACTCAACTCGCAAATGTGAGAGAGAGCACATTTTTTTTTTGAGGAAAAAACCAAGAGAAAATAGAACAAAACGCATT
The DNA here is from genome assembly GCA_007258455.2 of Sequoia sempervirens. Taxonomy (NCBI): domain Eukaryota; kingdom Viridiplantae; phylum Streptophyta; class Pinopsida; order Cupressales; family Cupressaceae; genus Sequoia; species Sequoia sempervirens. The sequence goes on along the minus strand of VDFB02383218.1, from coordinate 3,457 downwards.
TACAAAAATAATAGAATGAAATGCAGACATAAGAAGAAGAAACTGAAATAAAAATGTACCTGAGAATGACCACGAAATTCTCAACTCAAAATTTTCTCAAAAACTCAAAAACGCGTTTTTGGAGAAGAGAAAAATTCGCCCAGCAAGAAGAATGAGTGAAATGAGGATGAATAAGAAGTAGAGTGACTTAAAATAACTTTAGAGTGATTTCTTAGTGAAATAAATGCAATAAAGTCACTCATTAAATTATGGAGAAATAAAAGGCACGAAACAAGGAAAAGTGCACTTTAACCAAAAATCAGCGCCCTAGCCAAAAATGACTAAGTCTAGAGAATTGGTACAATGGTGTAAAAAGCAGCACCTTTACACCAAAAATAAAATCACCTTGGTGCAGGGGCACTGAAAAACCCTTCCCCTACACTTGACACCTAGAAAATTTTCCTCTCCAAAAGCAGGGCGCTGTTTTTTGCACCAACTGCACCAAAGACAATTTTCATGAAATATCAACAGTGAGAGCTCGTGAAGGTACCCATTTCGAAGGTCTTCGCAAGATGAACATAATGAGATTCTCAAACTAATTATCTGAGACTTCGGAATGAAAATTGAGGTGGGTCAAAAAATGCCTCATTTTGCATGCTTGAACTTCACAAACCTAGGAAATGAACGAGTTTCATAGGGGGGTTATCCATGGAACGAGCGCTACTAGATTCTGGGATAACAACTAGCTCCATCTAGGGATCTAGCTTCAACCATTCTTCTAAACGAATGAAGGGACGAGAACTCCAAAATTCAAGTGCCTTTATCCATCCATTGGGCTTGGAGTTAGGCAACGATGATGACGCAACTTAAAGACAAAAAGACTCAAAGGACTTAAAAGAAAAAGTATTTACATACCAATGCCAGTGACCTTACTATGTAAAGTGCTTGAGATGTTTCCCACTGTGAGGAAGGGAAAATGGCATTCCATCTCCATATGCTAGCAGAAAACTATTCTCACCATGCAACTAATGAATTGTGAAAGGTCTCGTCCACAATGAGTCAAATTTCCCATGCATACCTTTTGGTTCTCTCTGTTTATCCCAAAGGAGAATGAGATCACCAACTTGAAATTCATGAGACTTAGCTTTTCTATCAAAAAAATTATTCACTTGATCTTGATGTTCTACAATATGATTAGCCACCTGAACTCGCTTTTCCTCCAGTTCAGAAAGATACATCACATGTTTATCAACAGAGTTGTTGAAAGTCTCATTCTCAGTGGCTCTAGCCAACTTGAGAGTTGGAATTTCTAGAGTTATAGGAATCTCAGCATTCAATCCATACAAGAGCTGAAAGGGTGACATACCAATTGCTCACTTTAGAGTTATCATGTCCACCCATAGAGCATCATACAAAGCCTTGTGCCATAGACGTTGATTCTCGTCTACCAGCTTACGGATGATGGTCACCAAATTTTTGTTGCTCGATTCTGCTTGACCATTCCCTTGTGGATAATAGTTTGAAGAGTGTGACAAGGTTATGCCATGTTTGAAACAAAAATCAATGATCTTGCTTGATGAGAAGGCAGATGCGTTGTCAACAACAATCTTATTCAGGACACCGAACTTGGAAATAATGTTCTCTTTCAAGAAATTGCACACCACTTTAGAAGTAGCACGCTTAGTAGGGATAGCTTCCACCCACTTGGTGAAATAATCAGTTACAGTCAGGACGTAAATGTGTTCGCCACATGATGATGGATTAACTACACCAATGAAGTTGATTCCCCACTACTGGAAAGGTTCTTCAATTACAACTGGCTTTAATGGCAGAGCTGCCAACTTAGGCCTGCCAACAAACTGCTGACACAACTCGCACTTATGCACCCAAGAGTAAGCATCTTGAAAAAGAGTTGGCTAGTAGTACTTTGCTCTTAGGATTTTATGAGCAGTCACCAGCATAGAGAAATTTCCACCACATGCCAAATCATGATATGACTTCAACAACTTTTGTTGTTGTTCTTTGTCAACACACTACAAAAAAGTACCATCCAATGCACACTTGTACAATCCGTTGTCCCACAAGAAAAAGTTAGTTGATTTAAGCTTGATGGTCCTTTTTTCCTTTGAAGAAAAATTAGCAGGACACTCTCTGTAAGTCATAAAATGATCGATGTTGGAATACCACTCATCAGTTGTGCTGACAAACAACACCATTGGAAGTACGCTTGAATCTTCCTCCTCAGACTCTGAAAACTCAACATAAGGGTTATTCTCAGCAATAAGATGACACAAACCATGCCCGCGTACCAACTTGGTAGGTTTTATATCCATGTCATACTCCTAAATTTTGGCAATCCAATTACCTCTCTTTGTTCTAAAATCCTGCTGCGTCAAGATTGACTTGACAGTTGTATCTAGAACAAAAACTGTGACATGACTGTTAAGTATGTAGAACCTAAAGTGCTTGACTGTCTTAACAATGGAAAAGGCATGCTTCTCCATTTGTGAGTATTTCAACTCATAAGCCTGAAGAGTACAACTAATAAATGCTATTGGATATTCAAAGCCTTCATCATTCTCCTGCACCAAGATCGCTAAGAGTGTATGCTCAGAAGCATAACTATACATAATGAAATCTTTTGTGTAGTCTAGGAAAACTAACACTGGAGCGTGAGAAATAGCATCCTTGATGTCATCAAACACAACTTTTCCCTCTGTGGTCTAATGGAAAGTAGAAGATCCCTTCATCATATTCACAATATGACGAGTTTTCTTTGCAAAGTTGGGAACAAACCTTCGTAGAAAGTTTACCTTTCCGAAGAAAGAGTGAACACCTTTCTTACTAGATGGTAAAGTTAGAGACTGAATACCTTTGACTCTTTCAGAGTCAATCTTGATTCCTTCCTTGGACACCACGTGACCAAGGAGTTTTCCTTCAGTAACCCCAAAGATTGATTTCTTGGGATTAAGTGAAATATCATACTATCGACACCTCTCCAAGATCTGTCGCAGATGATGACAATGCTCTGAACGCTTTTTAGAAAAGATAGTAAGATCATCAAAATAGATCACAATAAACTTACCAATGACATCATAGAAAGCTAGATCCATAGCCCATTGAAATGTCACACCGACATTGATAAGACCGAACAACATTTGGTGATACGCAAAGGTGCCCCACAGTGTTGTAAAAGTTGTCTTATGCTGATCACTTGAATTGACCTCAATCTGATTATAACCAGAAAAACCGTCAAGCATAGAAAGAGATCCAGTGATAGTTTGGAGAACCTGATCCATCACCAGAAGTGGATAGTTATCTTTTAGAGATAACTGATTCAGGTTCCGGAAATCAACACAGATGCGGATCTCACCATTCTTTTTCTGAATGGGAACAATGTTAGCTATCCACGTCGAATGGTGGATAGGAAAAATTATCCATGCGTCCAACATTTTCTAAACTTCAGATAGAATGGTAC
>VDFB02383217.1:0-22792 GCA_007258455.2 Sequoia sempervirens | reverse complement strand
ACAAAATGACTTAGCTCGAGGATACAACGACTCAAATTATCTCTATTATTATAGATTTGATGGAGTGTTCTACCACTTCTACGACCATCCTATAAGAGGAAAATAATCAAAGGAAAAATAAATTGGAGAAAATAAGAATTTGAATAAAATTCATGAGGCCAAGTAGAACAACGAGGAGAAAGATTTGGACGTGTGCAACGGGAAGTTGAACTAGATAGTTGATGAGTGGAATGAGCTTACGAGCCTCCACAACTTAAAGATCACTAGGTTATTGTTGTTTTTAACTTGTTTATTTTTGTTATGTTTTTTCATCCCTTTGGTACTACATTGGTGTAGCATTTTGTTATTTTGTTGAACTTCTATTTTATGCTATTTTTATAACTTTTGGGAGTGAGACATTTTTCTCACCTTATCTTATAAAAACCAATCATGCTTATTATTAATTATATTATTAAAACTAAGCATTCTAGGGCTAGAAATAATGTTGAGTTAGGATTATAAGGAAGGTCTTCCAAAATATGTTTCTAAGTCCCATGCTTGGGTTAAGGGTGTACCCAAAGCATTATCCTAGAAGGCTTCCTCTCTTTTGAATATTCCTCATGCCCATCCCAATGTTCAAAAGTCATTTGTTCTTTCATGATGAACAATTTTTTTATAAAAATAATTTGCAATTAATGACTAAATTTTTTATTGAAAGTGTGGTTTAAGGGGAGGTTTTCATGTACATGGGTTCTTCACATCCCATTATACAATTATATAATGCCTCTCAATATAATAAATTTTAAATATTTTGTATCATTTTTCATATAATAAGGATTTGACACTAAAGAGTTATCTCTCCAACAAATTCTTTTTATAATATATATGTTTTTAATTAATGTGTCTATTGAAACTATTAATTTATTACTCTAACTTATCACTAATTAGTCTAAATTAATTTTTGTTTGATTAACTACATTCTTAGAAAGAAAATTCATTTTTTATAATTGTATTTCTTTTTTTATATACAACATAATTATCTAATTTATTACTCTCAACTTATCACTAATTAATATAAACTTATATGTAAATAACATTTGCTTTTGAGAAAGTTCATTTTTCTTTCATAATTATTTTTCATATCTATATATTTTTATATATGCGACACAACTATATAATTTTTTATTTATTAGTACTTGCCCCTTGAACAATATTATTGTAATCAAGTTTGCTTAATTAGTTATTAATAATTTCTTTGATAATAAATAATTGTAGACACGTAAAATATACCGATTGACATTGTGCATATGATCCTGACTACTAACATTGTTTCATCCTAAATCATCCCTCGGTCTAACCATTTAATCAAATCTCCTTATCTGATTAAATTCATCAATATTCCTCTCTTAATTGAATAAATCATTTTATCTAATCAAGTCATCTCTTTTGTTAATTAAATCAATCCATTTGATCTAATTATCCCTATTTAATTAAATAATTAATTTTATTTGATTAAATCTCTAAAGTCTATACATTAAATTAAATAAATTAAAACCTTATTTGATTTAATCTAACAGCATTTCTTTTAATTAAATAAATCAAAATCTTTATTTAATTAATCTCTTATCATATTCCTCTCTTATTTGATTTAAATAAATCCATAAATTTGAGTCAAATAGGTCATATCATCTAACCTCTCTCATTAAATTAATTAACCCTTGATTAATTTAATCTTATCTCATGTCCAATCCTCTAGATTTTGCAAGTTACACATGAAAATAGATTTAATTCATTTATTAAATCTCTATTTTCCTCACAAGGCATCTTTTGGAATATTCTCTCAATTTGAATTCAAAATTTCCAAGTCAACATGTACATCGAACAAGGCAATAACTTCATCTTACATGTCTTTTGCCTTGATCCAAGTGGCATTTATTGCAATTTCCCTTCCCTCTTGCAAGTCATTTCAACAAATTTGAAATTCAAAAATATGCATTTATTGGCACAATCCCCAAATCTTGCACATCCTTCATCCATTCATAGATTCACAAGTGGCATCATTCCATTGGATGAATGTTAGTCCCACATTGCTCAAATTTGGACATTCATCCATCTTGGCATTCTATAAATAAAAGAGCTCATATCCTCATTTGATCATCCACAAATTATGCAAAGTTATGATGCTAAAATATTTAGCCATTCTCATCCATCATTATTGAGTTCTTAGCTAGGTTTTTGTAGATTTTGGCTTGGAGCTCTCATCCTTCATGAACAAAGTGGATCAATCATCTTCAACATATCAAGTTTGCATCTTAGGAATTGGGAAAGGGCCAATTTTCACATCAAATTGGCACCAATTCCGCCATGGGATCATGAGTTTGCACATTTAAATTAGTATTCAACCTATTTTCTTGTTTTATTGTGTTCTTCATTATTTTCTTTCCTATTTTGAATTTGTAAATGGATTTCATGGGGAATCCTTGTTTTAGCTTGCAATCTCTTGTTTAACTTGTTTATTCTTGTTATTTTGTAGGTACTAGGGTTGGGGTTCGCACATTTGGCGCTAGGAGGGTTGGATATCATTCTTTCTCATCTTTTCTTAAAATTTCTGCATTTTTACTCATACACAAAAAATTCCAATGCTGGGAGCTCAGTGTCGTTGTTTTGGCACTACTGACTCTTCAGCATCACTATATGGCACCGCTTGAAATTAAAAGCACAATGCTGGACTCGTCCCGCCAAAATATTTGAATTTGTAACTCCGCCGCTAGACTCATTGACTCATATAAATTGTTAAAAAATATCAAACTACGACGCTGGAAGAAAACTGTGAAGTTGGGAAAAAAGTGCGACACAGTTGAGCTCACTACCCCAACATAGAGCAACGCTGACTGGCAAGCGGCGCTATGAGGGCACCGCTTGAAAATCAAACTGCGACGTAGTTACGAGTTGCGACGCTGGAGGGGAGTAAAAAGGGAAAATTTAATTTTAGCACGTGCTTTTTGATTGATGATTAATTTGTCTTCTGTTTTCTGCCTTTTAATTTCTGTATTTTCTAGAATCTAACTAGTTTTTCTTCCTTGTAGGTTGGAAATCAAAAACAAAGAAAGGAGAAGCATGAGGAGAATGTTTCATCAAATCAAAGTGTTTTTAAACACTTTAGTGTTTGCTTAACACTTTTTCACAAAATTGTTATCCCTTCTTTCTTAGGACACTAATTTTCATTTGGGTTTAAAAAGAATCTTTCCATTTCTTGTAAGAGGGCTAAAATGAACATTAGGATCACAACACACTAGAGTTTGTTTTCGGTTAACAATTGAACAAAATGTCTCACACTTGTCTTTTGGTGCTTAAAAAGAACTCACATTTTTCTTTTTGGATTTAAAAAGAACAAGTGCAACTTTGTTTTTGTGAAGGCTTACTTAAACTAACCTCGTTGAAAAAGGATGTATATGCTTCTCTCGCGCTTTATAGCGATCTTGAGAATCAAAAGGCCTTTTTCATTATTTTAGGTTGAGACAAAGCAATCACCTCCACACTTCAATTTAGGTTTTGAAATTGAACAAAATTTTGTGCGAGTGTGAGTGGGGGCATTGTTGCATATATTCTCTCTCTTTGTTGCCAACAAGGATTGATCGAGTTATGAATATTGTTCCTTATTTGCTTTTGTTTATCCTAAAGGGCCTGCCTTGGGGAAAAATTACTCACCCAAGGGAATGACTCAGCCGGTAACACTCTAAAGCCAAGAGTATTTCCAACCGGTATATAAATGTGGGTATTGGAGTAAACGCCAATATCATGCGGTTGATTCTGACAAGATGGATCCGAAAGGGGACTCTTGTCGTATGGGTCAATCTCCACGAATGGAAAGTCCTTATTAAAACCCATGTGATAGAATTCGTGAAAATCCTTTAATTTATATGTTGGTGCAAGAACGGTCGTTCTGAAGCCACCCCACACTTTTACGGTCTTTTAGTAGAAATGGAAAACATGCCATGGGAGTTTCATGGGTGTTGATGCTTGGCTGCCCCGTATAAGCGAGTGCCATGGAGGGGAGCTTGTGGAGTCAAGCATCTAACTTTCATGTGTGTTGAAGACTCATGATTTCTCAAAAAAGTCCAAAATCCAAAGCAAAGATCATTGGTTCAAAAATCCAAAAATGTGTGTTCAAATTAAATCATTCTTTGGTCACAAACGTCTATAGGAAGCATTTGCATGTTCTTCAATACCTAGGTCTAGGCAAACAAAGTGTCTTTTTTTAGGTTCACCTTAAGATCAAAAACAAATCAAAAATATTTTTCATCCATCCTTCAAAACATCAAACATCATCTCACCATCACCTTTGAAAAATCTTGAAATCAATTCCTTAATGCTAGGGCTTTTTTGCAAAAATCATCATCATCAAAATCATTGAGACTAAATCCTTGAAAATACATTTCCAACCACCCTTTGGCTGGCATGTGTAGATGCATCCTTTGCATAATACGTTTAGTCAAAAGTTATCAAAATCATCTTGTTTTAGCTTTAGTATATGTAGATGAATCCTTCTTCATATGCTTATGAAACTATCATCTTGTTTGGATAGGTGTGGGTAGATGCATCCTTCTCCCCGCACGTATTCAAATTATCATTCTTTGAATAGATCTATCCCTTAGATAAATCATCCAACATCTTAGGGTCTTTTTGTTCAAAATCAAAAGCACTCAAAATCAAAATCAAGGACAAATCCCAAATCCAAAAATCAAATCAAAATCAAAATCCACAACATATTCGAAAGTCCTAAAATCCTAGCATCTCCTTTAAGATTTATCAAAAGACAAAAACATCCACATCATCCATCCCTTTCATCATCATCGTATCACACCTCTTGACCCTTAAGATATCCTAAAATTTTCTACTTTGGGCATAAAGTAAAGATCAATCCTAAGAACCAAGAGATTCACCTCTCCTATTCTTGAAAAATTGATCCTTGTTTTATGGTTCAAACTAGATCTCAATACAACAAGAGCATGGAAGCCAACAAAGAAACACCCACTTCAAGCGATCTTAGCCAAACAAACATTGAGATGAATCCCGCTGAATCAAGCAATCCTTTGACCATTTCATCATCCCAAAATCCGCAAGAAGAAAACCGAGGAGAGGATTTTACCTTTGGGATGTCTCGTGAAGAAATAACCAAAATGCTCCAAAATCCAGAGAACCATAAAATCATCAACATCATGATGAGGCTCAATCCTTCATTATACATGTTGGAACTAGCAAAACAAGGGGCCAAATTACCCTCGGATTTTGACGTAAGCACCATGGTGGAGACATCTTTTCCTCCCATCTCATCCACCATTCCCATCTTATCCACACCCCCATCCAAAAAAATCACACAAAACATTCCGCAAATCACAACATCTTTTGCTCCAACCCAACCCAATGTTAATAAGGGAAGCACATTTCTCAATGCTATTCAAGCACACCCACTTGTTAATAATCAAAACTTGGATGCGAATACCACCTTGGAACAAAACATACCCGAAAACCCATTACATAAGAATGTTCCTCTCATGTTCCATCATGGTCCATCATCATCATTTTTTTACGCAACACCTCAAACTTCCCTCCTCACAAATTCGCAAGAGGAAGGAGACATGTTCGGACCAGAGGGTATTTTTGACACCACAACATTTTTGCAAGGACTCACACCCCTTACATTTCTACCTCTTCCACCATTGCCATTATTATCCACACCACTCCTTGGTTTAGGGCTTCCCCCTCTACCAAGTGTAAATCAAACCAACATCCCAAATAGCAATCAAAGCATTATGCCAAACGCTCAAAATTTGTTGTAGATATTGCAACAACAAACGACAAATGCACAAACAATTGCAACATCATCAAGTACCCCCTTAACATCACAAAGCATGGTCTCTCAAAGACCAATCACATCAACGGCACCACTTATCACTCAAACCATCACATCAATACCACCATCCACCAACATGACATTCCAAATCCACCACCACCAACTTCCACCACATCAAGTCAATACAACGCGACATTGCAAGCCGCTTTTCAAAGGGGATTCCAACAAGTGCAGAAACAAAAGGCTGTACAACTAGCTGCTCAAGCTGCGCAAGCTACCCAAGTTGCACAAGCCACATTACAAGCACAATAGGCCACACAAGCCCAAGCTTTATTGCAACAACAATAACAACAAGTCGCCCAAGCTGCTCAAGCATTGCAAGCATTACAAGCACAAAAGACTGCTCAAGCACAAGCTCTATTACAACAACAAGTAGCACAAGCACAAGCCCAAGCACAGGCAACACAAGCACAAGCTCAGGAAAATGCCCAATATCAAGCACAACATGCACAAACACAAGCACAACTTCTTGCACAAAGACAAGCATTGCAATTGCAAGCATATCAGCAAGCAATAAAGCAATATCAAGAGTAGCAAGAAGCAACCGAATTGGCAGCCCAACAACAAGTGCTGTTGGAACAATAACAAGTGTTGTTGGAACAACAACAAGTGCAAAAACAAGTACAAATCTTAGTGCAATGACAACAAGATCAACATCAAGCGTTGTTCATATAACAGTAGGTGGAATCCTACCTAGCTCGGCAGAACATACAGATACCATCGAACAACACACCGACAAACCCACCCATCCAACCCATGATTGAAACACCCCAAAACACTTTCATCCCACCCCCTGATCTGCAAAATGATGTGACAACACAAATCAGGTTGCTCTCGCAACAAGTGCTCGATCTTCAATCAAGGCAAACAACAAAGACACCAAGCAACTTGTGTCTGTATCCATTTGATAGGAGCCTAGTAATGAAACCGTTCCCTAAGGAATTTGAGATCCCTAAGTTTGACAAATATCAAGGGATGGGAAACCCTAAAGATCACATTAGGGAATTCCAGGTACATTGCATAGAAGTCGCATATGACGATACTTATTTGATGCGACTATTTCCTAGGAGTTTGGAAGGCCACGCTATGGAATGGTTCTCTTGCTTACCTTCAGGCATTAGGACATTCCAATAAATTATGGACGCATTCATCAAAAATTATGCATGCAACATTGCAATGGATATTAGTCTAGAAGAACTCTCAGCTCTAAAACAAGGAAAGGGTGAATCATTCGCTTCATTCTTACAACGATGGCGATCCAAGCCCAATCGGAGCAAGTGGACCATGCCAAAAGAATAAAAAATTTGCACCATCATAGCCAACCTTGAAGGACACTTGGCATTTCATCTCAAGGTTGAGGGCATCACCACATATGATCAATTGATCCCCAAGGCGCTTAGCATTGAAAGAGCCCTTATAACTCAACCTACGAAATCAACATCATACCATGAACAACAAAACAAATACCCACCATCCAATTACAATGATAAACGTCACACGTGGGTAAGGAAAAAAAACATTACTAATGATGGTGTCGTCGATGCCAAGGTGGTCATTAGTGCTCCTCGCCAAAATATACCCACACTACAAATCCAATTTCAACACCAAAACAATCATCACACGACACACCAACCAAACAACAATCCAACAATCAATAATCTCAATGATCAAAGAGGACCACCCCAGTGCAACAGTTATCACAAGCAAAAATATACCACTTTTGGGGAACCACTTGAAGACATCATGAAAAAGCTAATCGACAAAAAACTCAACAAAGCGCCTACCTTTGAAAATTACCAAGAATCGGATGTGAAACCTCCTAATTGGTATAATGAGAATCAAGTTTGTGAATTCCATAAAATAAAAGGCCATACCACAAACAGTTGCATGAGATTGAAAAACATCATTCAAGATCTCATCGATAAAATAATTATAAATGTGGAACAACCTAGAGGAAATCAGGATCTTAAGATGTACACGAATCCGATGCCGAATCATGGCAACAAAGGGAATCAAAAAGATAAAGTGAAAGGTACCACTCAAATGTAAATCATGTGTATGAAACAGTCATCACCTCCCTAGATGGAAATTGCATGGTCATTACTATCAAGGGCGCCCATGCCGAAGATTGTGGAGTCACCACAAGAGGTGGAAAAGTTACCATCACAGGATCATCCCAGCCAAACAAAGTCCCTGCATCTAGATCTATTCCTAATGGCTATAATGTCCTAGATCAACTCAAGAGAACGCCAGTGCAAATCTCCATCATGGAGTTGCTAAAAATCTCATCTTCCCATAGGAAAATCCTTGAAGAAGCGTTGGCCTCATCCACTGTCCTACAGATCTTGATTTAGAGCAATTCCAAGCTATGGTCAGAAATATCATTACACCTAATCTTCTTACATTCTCTGACCAAGATTTCCCTGCTCAACCATCTCACAACTGTGCACTTCACTTGGAAGCTATAGTACATAAGAGAAAAATCAAAAGGGTCTTGGTGGATGGAGGTGCGGGTTTGAATATCTGTTCTCTCAGCCTCATCAAGCAGTTGAAAATATTAGAAGATTCTATCGACAAAGGGAAGGGTATCACAATAAGAGCATATGATGATCAAGAAAGAGTGTCTCAAGGCACAATCAAACTCCCTATTCAAGTAGGTCCCACCATCATGGAAACCACTTGTCAGGTCTTGGACCTTGACTTTCCATATAACATCCTCCTAGGATGTCCATGGATCCATGCGATGAAAGCAATAGCATCAACCTTCCACTAATGTGTGAAATTTACACATAATGGACAAGAAGTTACCATCCATGGAGATCTCGAGCCTTTCTCGTATTACAAAAATCTTGAAGCAAAGTATTACAAAATTCCCCAAGTACCCAAAAATGATGAGGGCCCATCCACACCATACATCGATCCCGCCACTCTCGCATCCACTTCTGCGACAGAGACACCCGCCACTCCCGCCATTCCCACATCAAGCTCATCATCCAAGATAATGGGCACGTGGAAACTACAGCTCCCTAATAATGCCTTAAGTAGTAGGAGTTACCACAATCCTCCTAGATCCGCGAGAATGCGCAAATAAGTGCTTCCACATCTCAAACATCTCCTAAAGACTATCCTAAATTCACAAGCTAGGGAGACCTTGGCCAAGAGGTTATTGAGGCAGATCCATCACATATGCTTTATCAAGATGAAAGACCAGTACCAGAATTACCAATGGATGACAGAAGCAAGGGTCTACAAATGATGCTCACAATGGGCTATGACAGAAATCAAAGACTAGGACAAAATGACAATGGGCTTATAATACCTATCATGCCAGAGATGCGACCAATAACAAATATTGGCCTTGAATGTACCCCTCTGAGTATAACTATACGAGGTTGAAGTCCTCCAGTAAGAATAGTTAACAATCCTCCTCTGCCAACCCCAGCAGAACTACACTTACCAGAGTCTACAGGTAGAGTCATAAATAACTTTACATTTGATATAACCGACGTCTGTATTAGTAGTGATGACGAGGATCACCTGACTAACTTACCTAGGCTATTTGAGGATACCACTCTTTGCATGATTAGCACCCTATCTTTTGAATCTGACCACCAAAATCATGAGATCCACCTGGTATATCCCCAACTCATCGACTTCGACGAACGAGGACCACCAGTTCTTGATACATTCAAAAACAAGGAGGCACTCTCAGAATTCATGGGACTGCAGGATAATATTCCAGATGGGGATCACAAAGCAAGGTTTATAATAGAGTTGGACACACATGCCTATTATGGGGAAACGATTGAATCCTTTAGTCGCAAAAGTGAGAAATTAAGAATAATATCCAAATCCTTGAGTGAAAACCACAATGTGCACTCTTTGACAAGAAAAAAGTAAAAAGAAAGGACACATCTAATGATGAAAACCTCTCTGAGGCACCCGAGGATGGGGGATTCAATCTTCCTTTAAGAGCTATTCATCAGGAAAAGTCAGCATTCTTGGTAGAAAAGTGCAATTCTGTCAACCTAGGAACAGAGGAGACCTCGCATATCACATTCTATGCGGAATCACTACTATCAGAAGAGCAAGAGCTCCTTGCAGCATTCCTAAGAGAAATACAAATAAACTTCACATGGAGTTATGCTGACATGCTAGGGCTTGATCAAGAGACTGTGGTTCATCACTTAGTAGTGTATCTAGAAGCAAAGCCTGTCAAGCAAAAGCTTCAAAAAATGCATCCTCAGATCGCTCTGTTAGTCAAAATGGAGCTAAAAAAGCTATTGGTTGCAGGATTCATCCGACCAATAGATTATCTAGAATGGGTGTCAAATTTGGTACTTGTTTTGAAACTTGATGGAGCCATTATAATCTACACAGACTTCAGAGATTTGAACAAGGCATGTCCAAAAGATGACTTCCCGCTTCCCAACATTGACATGATAGTAGACATGATAGCAGGACATGAGATGTTATCACTAATGGACGGATTTTCAGGATACAATCAGATCATGATAGCTAAAGAGGACCGGCATAAGACAACTTTCACTTGTCCATGGGGGACTTACTGCTGGAACATGATGCCATTCGGCCTAAAGAACACATGAGCAACATATCAACGATCCATGGCATTGATATTCCATGACATGATTCATAAAACGGTCGAAGACTATGTTGATGACATTTTAGCTAAATCCCAAAAGAGAAAAGATCACATAGCAAGTCTAAGTGCCATCTTTGATAGATTGGAGGAGTAGAAATTCAGAATAAACCCAAAGAAGTGTGTCTTCAGTGTACAATCAGGAAAGCTCCTAGGATATATAGTGTCAATGAGGGGTATCGAGGTAGATCCAGTAAAAGTAAAATCAATCCTCGAGATGGAGGCACCGAAAACATTAAAGCAACTGAGAGGTCTCCAAGGCAGACTACAATCCATTTGAAGGTTCATTAGCACAACTGGGAGACACAAACATAACCCATATTCTCACCTACTCCACAAGGGAGTAGCATACAAATGGGATACCAAGTGTGAAGAGGCATTCAACAAAATCAAGGAATATCTATTGACACCACAAGTCTTAATGCCACCCATCCCAAGAAAGCTATTGATTCTATACGTGTCAGCAACAACAACAACCCTTGGAGCTCTCCTAGCTTAACATGACAAAAATGGAACGAAAACGGCTATCTACTACATCAGCAAGATAATGGTTGGTCATGAGCTAAACTAATCATTCATTGAGAAAGCATGCCTCACAGTAGTGTTTGCATCACAAAAATTTAGACATTACATGTTGGCACACAAGATAAAGCTCATTGCCAAAATCGACCCCCTCAAATATTTACTATCAAAGGCAATGCTCATGGGAAGAATGTAAAAATGGGTAATGATATTATCATAATATGACATGAATATATCGAGAGGAAAGCAATCAAGGGCCAAGTCATCGCAGACCAACTAGCAGGAGCACCTATCTATTTGAAGAATCCTCTTGTCTCAGAGTTTCCAGTCAAATCTATTTTCAACCTCAACATAGCTGACCACTGGAAACTATACTTTGATGGATCATACATGCAAAATGGATCAGAAGCTGGTGTTTTCTTTATCACACCACAAGGGGATTGCATACCAAGGTCATACAAACTAGCATTTCCTTGCACAAATAACATTGTAGAATACAAGGCTTTAACCATAGGTCTCAGAATAGCAGTGTAATGGAACATCATAGCTCTCAAAGTATACAAAGACTCCCAATTGATCATAAATCAAGTCAATGATGAATATCAGATCAAGGAAGACAAGCTCACTCCATACAAGAAATTGGTGGAGACCCTCAAAGAATCCTTTATTGAAATCACATTTGAGCAGATTCCTAGAACCAACAACAGAGCAGCAGATGCCATGGCAACAATTGGATCCTTGCTTGATATCCCCCACAACGTTCCAAAATATGAATTCCTAATTGAGTAGCTTCTCATGCCTGCATTCGAGGTACCAGAATCAAAATATGTGTGCGAAATCATTGGTCCTAGCGATCCTTGGTATCATGACATTTACACATACCTTCAAATAGGAGTCATACTCACTGACCTACCATCAAACCTAAAATGAACCTTTGTTAAAAAGGCATCTAGATTTGTCATCCTAGGTGATACCCTATATCGTAGGAGCATAGAAGGAACCCTTACTATGCTGCTTAAGCATTGAGGAGGCATTAACCGCTCTAACATAAGTATATAACAAGATTCCGTGGGTTCACATCAAGTGGGAATGACCATAGCCAAGAAATCAAGCAAGGATAAGTATTATTGGCCCACAATGGAAAGAGAAGCACATGATTATGTCATAAAGTGTCTATAATGCTAGTGAAAGCATTGTGTGACCCTATCCATGCTCCAACTCAAGAGCTTCATCCTATCGTCACACCATGGCCCTTTTTGCAGTGGGGACTTGATCTCATTGGCAAAATTACGCCCACCTCATCTAACGGCCACAAATTCATCATAACCGCAACTAAATACTTTACTAAGTGGGTGGAAGCCACACCCATGACATATATAATTGGGAAGCAGATTTTAAAGTTCATTCTGAACTATCTCATATGCCACTATGGTGTTCCACAAGCCATTATCTCAGATAATGGGAGACCAAGATGTCCATGACTTATGCAAAAAATTCAAAATCCAACACGCTTCTCCACCCCATACTATCCCCAAGGAAATGGCCATGAAGCTACAAACAAACCATTCTAAAATCCTCAAGAAAACAATCAATGACACAGTCGACTGCACTACAAATTAATCTCCTTCAGCCTATCAACGAAAGTATCTACACACCCACTAGCACCACCCTCTTTTCCTCTTAGTCTATGATCAAGCAAGACTTATAGAGATTGAGCTCCATCCTCACAGATATCATCACAAAACCTCATCACGATGAAGAGTACCGGGCATCAAGACTAAATGAGCTAGAGCTACTGGATGAGAGACGTATAGATGCTTTGAATAATTTGCAAGTCTATCAGAATAGACTCAAACAGAGCTACAATAAGAAAATTAGGCGAGGACTTCCAAGCCTGAGAACCGGCCTTAAAATAGGTAACGTAAAATGCCCCAAACCCAAGCAAAGAAAGGCAAAAGTTTGAACTCAATTGCTGGGACCATTTGTCATCATAAATAGTTACAAATCAGGGTATATCGCTTATCAACAAATGGGAACTCTATAGAGCCCATGAATAGCTCCTATCTCAAGAAGTTTATGCCTAAATATTTCGCTGCATGTAACCAAAAATCCAAAATCAAAAAATGTACTTTAAAAATGGTTACTTCCGGCAAAACCGCAAACAAAGGCCTTGGTAACAACAACAAAAAATCAAAAAGCAAAAATCAGAAAATCAAAAAGAATTGAAAATATTAAAGAGAAAAAATCGCCTCTAGTGAAACCACTTTGTTAATTTGACAAGTACCTGGTGAAAAACCTAGCAAATAGCCTTTTGCATAAATAATCATTATCCATCCACCAAGATATGTACAACTTGTTCTACATCATCCATCCATTTTGCTTCCATCTATCCATCGTGATTCGGTCTCCATCCATCACTATCCACCAAGATCTCATTCATGCTTGGTCATAAGTTCAAGATCATGATCCCTCCTAGTACTACTCACCATCCTTAAGGTCGGGCTTTGCCTTTATTAGAGTAGTTCCATCGCATCATGTCAGTATTGTTCTATCTGACGTGGATTCGTAGTATATTCTTAAAATCAAAAAATCCAAAAAATAGGTCAAAAAGTCATCCAAAAAGTCAAAAACAAAGTCATCCAGTCGAACTACGTGGTCTCAGGTATAGAATAATGTGGTGCAAGGCTAATCTGTTGATCAGCCCACGAGGCGCCTAGTATACGTTTTTAGGTTAGTCTCTTAGTCAAAATCTTAGAAAATCCAAAAAAAATTGAAACATCAAAAATCAAAACATTTGTAAAACCTCAAAAAATACCAAAATTATCCTCAAAACATTGCAAACTCCAAATATTTGAAAAATCCATCTACTCCTTCTATCTCAATTTGCACTTGCAATAACACCATCCATAATAAATTGATCAGCTATCCCTAACCTTCGTGAAACAAATTGAAACAAGTCTAGCAAATTTAAAAGTAAAACTCAAAAATGTCAAGTCTCGTGTAAATCAAGACGAAACAAGTTGGTCAATTCTTTGTGTCGATAGTCCATCATCCAAACAATCCCATATCAATCATCTGATAACATCATGTCCTAGGATGAATCCTTCCTACAATGGGCATTATTTATCAAAAATAACAATTTGGATAAACGAAATGATGTGCCGCCATCCACTAACATGTCCTAGGATGTATCCTTCCTACAATGGGCATTATCTTTTGGCAATAGTTTAGGTTCTTATCCTTGAAAACACATCCTCCTTCGGTTAGCGGTATTGAAGAACATCGGCTTGTTTGTTTACTTTGTCTTTATCTTTTGACTTATCTTATTTGCGCTCATTCCAAGGACTTCTCGATGATATCCCAAAACAGAGGATTTAGAGAAATAGGAATGGGGCAACGATCATTATCTTCTATCTGTTACGCTTGTTGGATGTTCTTGTAATATAACTTTGGCGAATACTTGCTTTGTTAGGTATGTAGGGAGGAGGTCTAGGACAACTTGTTGACTATTGCATGGATAGGTTTACCTTTCCGTGTTTTGGTCCGAGGTGTTTGAGACTTCTGAAGTACATCCTAGCAAGATTTTCGTATGTCAGGTGTGAGCAAGAATACTCCTATCTGCTTGTCAAGTCAAAGTCCATCACACTTGGTACAACGCCATCCTAGTTTTCTATACCTTGATGCATCGTACCACATGTGTTATCAAACATAAGAAAATTTGGCCCTTTGAAAATCCCAATTCCTTGGCAAACAATCATCATCATCATTTGCATTTGCATCATCTTGTGTTTTGTTGAAATGACTTCTTCTTTCCTGGCTAACCACACTAACAAGGTACTATGATAGTTGATCATCATCATCATCATCGATCCTACATCCACAAAACCATTACCATATTGCATAAACATATCATATAGGAAACATACGCATTCAATTTCAATCATCATATAAATAGGTTATCATAGACATTCTTCATAGATAAGGTGCATCCATTTCATTGCATTTCACCCATTACATCGCATCGCATGGCATTATATCAATCATCACATAACATTCATTTGCATTTCATAACCATTTCACATTACCACCTACTGCATAATCATACATAATAGACACATATGCATTATAAGATAATCCATCACATACATACTTGCATAACAACATGACATCATCTCACCACTTTACGTTCACATTACATTACATTATCATCATATTACTTTGCATTAACATATCATTGCATCCTATTAGAATGAAGCACATACATTACATCATCATTGAATATGTTTAGGATAATAGCATTTGTTATTCTAAGCATCTTAAAAACCACCTCATTTGCATTACATAAAATCACCTCATGTACATCATATCACGACCATCGCATCCACATTGCATCATTCATATCATTCTATAAATAACATCATAAATCATTCATTACATAATATAAGCATAATTCATTACATCACATACAAAGCATACATCCATCCATAATCATCTCATATATAAGCATATTCCAACACATCATTTTGTGCATACACCATAGATCATATCATTTTACATATTACAATCCATATCACATATTAGATTATTCCATTTTGCATTAACATAAATAGATCATCATATAGACAACATCATTGCACATCACGTAAATGCATTTGCATATCATAGGGCAACATAATATAGATCTATTAGTCATAATCATAATGCATACATCATTAGAAATAAATGTATCCATAATATATAGAAGTAGAACCATACATGCATAAATAAAGAGAACGTATTGCATCACATCAAAATCATCATCGACTCATATATATATATCATCAATAATGCAACTGTCATAGTACAAAAATAAATCGAATCACTATACATATATGTCAATCAGTACAAAAGGCCCATCGAGCTATCAAAAATGAGTCCATAAAGCACAAAAAGTATCATATCATCTCGATCAGGCTCGATCCCTGTGAATGCTGCCCTCGTCTCTTTCACCATGACCCTCTGCTAGTCTGTGGCTAGCCCGCTCTGAATACTCTGGGACTCGCTCTGCTCTAGGTATGGCCTCATGATAGTACCTCTGATAGTACTCGGCCTCTCGGACGACATCCCTGTAGGATCGAACTAACACTATACCTTGGGAGGAGGAGGTTGTCATGCTCTCTATCTGCTGTCTCTAGCCTAGCTCAGTGGCTGCCTGTAGCTCTGTAGCCTATCTCTACTGCATGACCTGATCCCTCTCAGCTCTGAGCTGCTCTCTCTTGGCCCTCGCCTGATCTCTCTCGGCTAAAACAGCCTAAACCTGGGCCTGTAGCTACGTAATCAAAGTATCCTATGTGTTTTCTTGTCCCACTGGTTGTACCTATGGCTGCACCTGAGGAGGACCCTCGCCTTGTGGCGGTGGGACTGGTGGCACCTGCTGCTAATCCTGCATGTGCACATCTGCCTGATTTGGCTGGATTGGGGGCAAAATGGCGGATCTTGTCGAATCTCAGCCTTCCGGCCTCGTCCTCCCCCTCTGCCTCTAACTCTCCATAGATCTGGGTCTACACCTGGAATAGTCAATCGAAGTGGAGGTTGGAACCAATCCCTGTAGGCCTAAGTGGTACCTAGATCTGCTAAACCCTGATCATAAGCCCACGGTCGGGCCACCAGCTGCTTGAAGTTGTCCACGGCCTTTGAATCAGGAATGTACTGCCCCATGACACCTATGTCATGCTGCGGGTGAAGACAACTACGTAGTCATCATTAGGTTGATCCTGTGACTCTCTGAACTGACGTTGCACGTGCTCGGGCAGGTACCTCTCAATCATAGTATGCTCTCACCCCTACATATACCGGTCCTAGCGGCAATAAAATAGCTGATCGGCATCATCGGCCCATCTAGGCCTACCAAGGTATGGTCGCCAGGTGAAAACTAGCATCTCGTCTAAGACCTGCCTCTAGTAGGGGATCCCGTGCTCACCGGTGTGTGTAAAGGACACACTGCCTCTGTATCGACACACGAGGGGATCGTCTAGCTCCATCGTGAATCGGAACGCATTGGCTACATGGACGAGGCATAGAAAATGTGCCTCATGCCCATATGAAAAGTAAAGTCACTCTTGCCCCTAGCGCCATTGGCCCATATAGATATACTCATGAGGTCTCAGAAGTGAAATCTGAGAAAAATAGGCCTCATGCTAAACAAATTGGACTGCTCGCGACTATCCGCCTTAGCAATACTCCCCTACCAAATCCGAAGTATTGTTCAAGGCCTATCGTGGGCAACAAGACCCAAAATGATAGCTGCAATCACCAATGGTAGGGAGGGCCGTGGATCCATGTCACTCAAGCTATTTGACCTCGCAAAGATGATGTCTCATGTGGCAAGGATTCTACAGCAGGCCTTACGTCCCTCATCCATATCAAAAATCATCCATCGGCCATGAATCGACAATCGTAGAATACGACAAATGTCCTCTAGGGTGACGGTGGCCCTACAAGAGGAAGATGAAACGAAGATGTAAGTCTCATTGTGCCACCTCTGCAAACAACATCCCGAGGAGGCGCATCGACACCGTGGTGGCGTAATATTCCACAACCCCCGCAATCGAGTCCATCCTGTCCTGTTTAGGTCCCGTGAAGAAGCCGCCCAAATCTATCGTAATCTATTCTCGAGAGGAGCTCCTTTCTCGCTGCCTTTGCATCGTGAAGGTCACCATGTTAAAATTTTTGAAAAATTTCGATCGAGCCGCTCAAATTTTTTTCCGGCAGACCATGATGGCATCACAGCTTTGATTTCTAATCAAACCCGACGCCCGTGGCTTAAAAGAGAAAAATAACACCGCCGGGCACTTTCCTTCTAATCGTCGCAGCTTTGGGCGAATCATCGACACGATCGCGATCTTGTTGTCAAACCGTCACGGGCCCCGAAAGCTCAACGTCACACTTTTAAACTCAAATTGCACTAATACGTGCAAAATCGCGACCACGCCGACGAGGTTTGATTGCTGAGTGGTGCCATATAGTACCACTGTAGGCAAATCGACCCTTTAAAGCATTAAATGACAAATTAAATGAAAAAACGAAGCTTGGGAAAGGGTCACATACCGGTGCCTCAATGCTAGGTGGTCACTGGTACGTCCAAACTCGATCAGTGATGTGTAAGGGAAGTTGTCGTGCCATTTCGTCAAGAGGTTAGAGTTAAAATCTCAAGGTTGCTATTGGAGGTGTTTGAAAATGACTTGAAAGTGACCCCTCGGGCCCCTTTTAAGCCTAAAAATTAGGGTTCTTTCACTCTAATTGGCTATTCTGCTAGGGTTTTGGACCCCCAAACCTATTTTTGACTGGTTGAGGCTTGTTTTTCATTGTTTTATTGTGTTTAGACATGTTTTTAGCCTCCCGGAGCCTTTTTGGACCTATCAGGTACTTTGTCCTCTTTTTTTGCGAGATCACCCCAAAATTGAGATTTTCGTCCAGTCTCTCAAGGGGGCATTATAATGGGATATTTTCTCTTGTCAGGCAGTAGTGGGGCAAGTTTTTAAAGTATCAAAAATTTTGGGCTTCGATCAAGATCATTTATTCTTTGAACCAACGCAATGAGTGCATTGCTTCAAAGAGGGGCAAAATGTAGACACGTAAAATATATCGATTGACATTGTGCATCTGATCCCGACTACTAACATCATTTCATTTTGAATCATCCCTCGGTCTAACCATTTAATCAAATCTCCTTATCTGATTAAATTCATCAATATTCCTCTCTTAATTGAATAAATCATTTTATCTAATCAAGTCATCTCTTTTGTTAATTAAATCAATCCATCTGATCTAATTATCCCTATTTAATTAAGTAATTAATTTTATTTGATTAAATCTCTAAAGTCTATACATTAAATTAAATAAATTGAAACCTTATTTGATTTAATCTAACACTATTTTAATTAAATAAATCAAAATCTTTATTTAATTAATCTCTTTATCATATTCTCTCTTATTTGATTTAAATAAATCCATAAATTTGAGTCAAATAGGTCACATCATCTAACCTCTCTCATTAAATTATTAATTAACCCTTGATTAATTTTAATCTTATCTCATGTCCAATCCTCTAGATTTTGCAAGTTACACATGAAAATAGATTTAATTCATTTATTAAATCTCTATTTTCCTCACAAGGCATCTTTTGGAATATTCTCTCAATTTGAATTCAAAAATTCCAAGTCAACATGTACATCGAACAAGGCAATAACTTCATCTTACATGTCCTTTCCTTGAGCCAAGTGGCATTTATTGCACTTCCTCTTGCAAGTCATTTCAACAAATTTGAAATTCAAAAATATGCATTTATTGGCACAATCCCCAAATCTTGCACATCCTTCATCCATTCATAGATTGACAAGTGGCATCATGCCATTGGATGAATGTTAGTCCCACATTGCTCAAATTTGGACATTCATCCATCTTGACATTCTATAAATAAAAGAACTCATATCCTTATTTGATCATCCACAAATTATGCAAAGTTATGATGCTAAAATATTTAGCCATTCTCATCCATCATCATTAAGTTCTTAGCTAGGTTTTTGTAGATTTTGGCTTGGAGCTCTCATCCTTCATGAACAAAGTGGATCAGTCATCTTCAACATATCAAGTTTGCATCTTAGGAATTGGGAAAGGGCCAATTTTCACATCAAATTGGCACCAATTCCCCCCTGGGATCATGAGTTTGCACATTTAAATTAGGATTCAACCTATTTTCTTGTTTTATTATGTTCTTCATTGTTTTCTTTCCTATTTTGAATTTGTAAATGGATTTCATGGGGAATCCTTGTTTTAGCTTGCAATCTCTTGTTTAACTTGTTTATTCTTGTTGTTTTGTAGGTACTAGGGCTGCGGTTCGTACAATAATAAATAATTATTTTTATGTATTCAAAAAATATTTATAAACCGATAGGCTATTTATTGTGGGCACAACCCATCCGAAAAGTTTCACGCTGGAAAATGAATTTAGCATATTTTTAATTATAAGCCGATAGGCTATTTATTGTGGGCACAACCCATCGGAAAAGTCTCACGCCGAAAAACAGATTTAACAGATTTTTAAGGCCCGTGCCTGAAAAACCTTCTGGGTAGTTGAAATAATCTTCGCCTTAACCAAAGGAAACCAAATCAAATGAAATCAGATTCAAATGGGAAGAAAGCAAGTTTTTTCTCTCATTTCCATCCCCCTTTCTTTCCTACATACTTTATGTCATTTCCATCTCCCTTTCTTGCGTGCATGCTCTGCAAATTTATACAGAGAAATAATCAACCCTGTCGAACCCACTTTTTGAAAGTTTATGTTTGCCGATATATCACAATCTCTGGACTGTTGAAGAAATGTAGCCTTAAGGAAGAGCCTCTGCCAAATTTTCCCAAACATTTTCATAGGAGAATAGAGCAACAAAATCAAAATTCTTTGGAAGGTATTGAGTTTCTAGAGAATTTTCAAGAAACCTCTCGGAGTATGAGTAATGGAGGGATAGAAGGCCATTTCCATTTAGTATTAACTCTCCAGAACTAGATTTAAATTATGTTTTTTCAGAGCTTACCTCAAACAGAACGCTGATAGTAAGATTCCCATCGCTTACAATTTTCCTGCATTGAAATTTTTTCCCACCTCCGCTTATCCTGTGTTATTTTTAAATAATAGATTGACTTGGTTTTTGAATTATACTATTTAGTTTAGGAATTTGTGTACAAAGTCATGCATATCATCAATGTAGAGCATTTTTTGTGATGTCATTGTCGTGTTGGACAGAAAGATGCGTGAATGGAAGTAATTGGCGTTAAACAGGGGAGGATATACACTTCGGTCCTCGCTTAGGCTTTGAACCATATCAATGTCTATACTAATTCTTCCTACTTCTTTGCATATTAGTATTTGCACTTGGGTTTTAACAGGCTAACACTTAAGTAGGGTAGATTTTTGGTTTAGGGACAGTTTGTCTCTAAATCTACATATTTAGGAAATTTGTTTGAATATGAGTTAGGTTTTGAATCAGATGGTCGATCCTACCCACCAGACAATTTTTTTACAACAGTTATGTGGATGCTAGAACATTGGATAACAAAACAAAAGAAACGTCAAAGTTGAAAAATACATTTAAATTAAGTCTTTAGAATTTACCCCAAATTTAGCTTCCATCTTATATACTCCCCTTAAATGTGAAGCAAATTTTCCGGATGGAATGGTGTGGACATGTTTAATGAAGGTTGCTTTCTAATTCAGCCAAGTCTTTAAACTGGCTTAAATAGCAACTGTTATATTTCATTCATAGATTCAAATACGGTCTTTCATAGGTAGTGAAATGAAAGGAAAGATTTTAATAATGTCCACGAAAAGATTAGAACTATAAGATCGGGACACACAACAAAATTGCTCACCCTAACACACCCACTAGGGGTTGTTCAACTAGTCTTACAAAATTTCTAAATCCTTTTTTATGTTGGATCTCCGTATTGTCGATCCAACATATTTGACATTGCTAGACTATGCTCTTAATTTTGTTTGATTTTAAAATAATATTAGTAAAAAAAAAATAGTTTTTTCACTATAATATTTTATTGTAAATAAAGCTTTTAGTTTGAATTTGTGCTTTTTAAAGTAATTAAAAGTGTACAGATTTCTATCCTCACTCAGTACATCTGATAGAATTTCTCACAAACCAAATTTGAGAATTGTTCGTATTACTGAAATTTGAGATAGTCAATAGAATACACTGTTCCAAACTAAGAGATCGATTCCTTTATGCTTTGGAAGGAAATCGCCTATGTCATATTGATTATAGTTGGTGCCCACTTACATATCAAATATTTTTTGAAGTTCAGAATCATACTGTATATCTATGCAATCTTGTGTTGAAGGATATACATCAAACTTCCTCTTAAGGCATAATCCTCCATGGCTTCAAAGGCTTTCTTTTATGAAAGATGATTAACAGATGAGGTTGGGCCTAGATGCCAAAATCATAGACCTTGCCCATTTCTATCTATACATCACATAAATTTAAACCAAGAGGAACAAACTGCTCATTGTGTTTGTCTAAATTTTAAGATGGGGAGAATGATAAATTGCAAACACAATTTTCATATAGAGTGTATTTATATGTGGTTTAATTCACATTTTAATTTCCCTCTTTGTAGAACCAAGGTAGAGGCTAGAATACACAATGTCAAACTAGAAAAAGAAGGTGTTGTTATATCAAATGTCGTAGAGAATGTGGTTATTGACTTGAATTTTGCAGTTGAACAATTTTAGTATAGAATATTGTTAGTAAGTGGAGTAGTAGTAATGTGGTTATTGGTGCTCGTTGGAGTAGTTATTTTGACTGCATATCTCTTTTATCTATCATTTGTTGCTTTTGATTGTTGTGGTGACTGCGCTGGATCTAATTGTGGTAAAATGTCCAAAATTACTGCACTGAACACAAGATCTCCGAACAAGCTTCAATTTTGTTAATATCAAACTTTACTTGAGAAACATTGATGGAAAATTGAAACAATTTGAAATGATTAATGATTTTTTTTTTCTGAGTTGAATATCCTAAATATCCCACTTATGCTATAGCTATATCTAAGTTGCAATTTTATGCACAACAGAAACATGTAGTATACTTGTGCCAATAACCATGTTAATAGAGGTCAGTTTCTAGAAAGGTTGAGTGATTATAACTTCTAACTATCAAGTTCAAACTATG